>JAOUQT010126085.1:0-30992 GCA_025769995.1 Xyliphius kryptos | reverse complement strand
AAACATAATGTCAGTAGCAGTTATTTTATTTCTTATTCTATCATGTGACTTTTTATCTCTATAAAGATAAGAATTGAAATGCAATAACCAATTACATTTTTTCTTTTATTATTGATGCTTTTCTAGTTATAGATCTAAATATCTAATTCATCTATTGAAATCCTGGCTGAAAACTTTTGTGTCATTTTCTGCAAACCAAAACCCTGAGCCATGATTTAGCAAGCCAACAAAGCAAGCATTCAGGGTTTTTTTTCTTTCTTCTTATTCTTTCAGGTCAGATTTGTAGAAATATACTTTATTAAACACAATAATGGCTTTAAGTTGTCATGGCAACACTACAATGTGCTGATTAGAATCCTGCCATTTGGTTATAAGACTCAATACAGAAGTGGCACATGACAGATTCAAGTTTTTTATTATTTTTATTTTTTTTGTTTTTGTAGACAAATTTAGAAGTAAATGCAACACATTTTAAAAAGAAATTTAGAGCAGAGAGCTAAAGCAGCTTTTTGTCAGGCCTCCGCATCCTATGTTCATTCACATATGTGGATTATCTATGCTGTGAGCAATGACGCACCATCATATCACAGATGCTGTTTTTTCATGTTTTGTGTATTAATAACAATTAAAATAGTCTTCTAAATCTTAGGCACATAAAGTTTTACTCATCTAAGATAACTTTAGACCCAGAGAACAAAGCAGAATATCTGCACAAAATTAATATGAAAAAATTTATAGCACAAAATTTGCTCACTCTATGAATTACAAGGTTTTAGATTTAAGAGCAAACCCTTTGACGTGACGATTTTCTCAATGTTCCCAATGTTTTTATGTCTATTACGGTAGAGGGAGACTTAACAAAATCCATTTGCATATTTGGTTATTTAGGTGACATTAATCCAAAGTGATTTACAAGTATCCCAGTTTGGTTGGTGTTAGAACACAGGGTTGGCCATTCAGCTTCCCTGCATCAATAAGGGTTAAAAGAAAACTTATTTAAGGACCCATACTGCTAACATCCATGAACCTGGGATTTGAACTCACAACCTTTAGATTGATAGCTAACACCCTAACCACTGAGCTACCACATCCACACAAACAAACTGAAAGCTAAAGGGGCTTGGAATATTTAATTTATTGCATGCTGGTTGTTGTTGTTAAGAGAGGAATGGTTTGTTCAGAAATCAACATCCCTTAAATTATTGAATTTAAATAAACCAATACATATCATTAATAACAAAACAGTGTAGCTTTTTACGGATATTAAAAAGTCAACATATTGTTAAAATCCACTAAATGATCAATTTAGCTCAATCTGCTTTTCTTTTAACATTTTTGACATTTCATTCTTAAGTTTAAGCCAACAAGAAATGTCATCTTGGAAAAATTAAAATGATGAGCGTCAATTTGAAATGGGCAAACCTAATCAAGATGTTTTCTTTGTGTCTGTAAACTTAAATGCCATACAAAGCCAGAAAGAGATGTGGGACAACATGGACTTGGAGATATAAATGTTTCTTTTACACGTGTATGTTTTTCATTATAAAAACATTTTCCCAAATGACAAATCACTAGTAAAGGAAAACAAAGCTGGGTAAACACTAGTCAACCAACTGTTTGCTGACCTACATTACAGGCAGTCTTATAAAAAATGCACTGTTATTACTCAAAATATGTATGATACAAATATAAAAATTAATGTTTCAACTAATATTTTCATGTTTTTAATTAAAATCTTGTGCATGCTTACAACCAGGATCCAGAGTTTTGTGGGGATTTTTTATCACCGATTCTAATTACCAACAATGTATAATGCAACAATTTAAACACACAATTTAAATTCTGATAAATGCTGAAAAGAATGCATATAAAAGTAGGGAAATAAAAATTATGAATAATGTATTATAAATAATGTTTTAATTTTTTTTAACTGATCGGTTTAATACACTATATAGGGTCGATTTCTTTCTGATACTCTTTGGTATTATAATATGTAGCAAATGCTATATCTGTCATACTTGTCCTGTAGACGTAGTTTTCACCCATAGCTTCAATTAGCCCTTGAAATCTTGGTGATTCAAAAGAACACTTTCAGTGACCCATCCATTCTTCTGATGTATTTCACATTATGCATTATTGAACAGCTTTCATCCACCCACCTCATCTCTCAACACCAGTAATTAGCTTGCAACAGCCGTTTACACACTACAACATATCCAGCCTCTAATTCATGCCTCCATCTAAATAAGGCTCTGCTTTCTGACTAGCAACACTCACGTTCTGTTGCTATCACCAGCATTTCTTTTTACTTTTTTCTAAATGTGGTCACCAAAAGATTGGCATGTGCATTTAAATAAAATGTGAATATGTTTAGTGGTATACAAAATTTCATCTTATCTCATCTTCTGCTTAATCCTCTGCTAGGAAAAGGGGGGGGGGACGTACCGGGGTAAATGTTTCAGGCACTAGGCAAATACACCCATGGACAGGGCACCTTTATCTTACTGGGCACACATTCCCTCACAGACCCCCCCCCCCCACACACACACACACACACACATACACATGCAAGCACACACAGTATAGGGGCAATTTAGAGCATGTCCATGTTTTTTGGATTGTGGGTGTAAACCGGAGAAACCCACGCAGTCCCAGTGAGAACATGGAAACTCCTCCATGATAGGGACTTGAAGCTGGATTCCATGTGGAAAAGGCGGACATGCTAACCACTATTCCAACGTGCCACCTCTGATATAAAGAAAATTAAAAAATATTTTTGAAATCCAACCTTTTTGACCTCCAGCCTATTGGGGGGGGGGAGGTCATTTCTTAACATAACAATGAATACAAATGAATAAAACTTGAATTGTGTTAAATAAACTAAATTATAAATGTAATTGGGTGACACTTTGACACAGAACTTAATGTTCCCACCTCAAACCAAGTAGGTCCTGGGTTGGACTACTGGAAGGAATGAGCACATGTTCTGTTTAGAGTCTGCATGTCCTGCCTGTGCCTAGGTGGATTTCCTCAGGTTTTATTGTTATGCGTCCACATTCCAAAGTTTGGTAAAGACATGCAAATTGGTAACACTAAACTGCCCTAGCCATTATGTATGTATTTTGGTGCTGTTCCAAGGAAACGTATTTAGTGTAAAATGGTGTCCAATCAAATATGCAGATCATTCCATGTTGGCAACCAGTTACAGAATAGCTATAGATTGTAAATTCATAGCCAGCATAGCATTGCTAGAAAGAAAAAGTCAAATAAATAATTGCATAAGCAAACTGCATTTATAAATGTATACATTAATAGTTAATATATTTGCGGTAATGTATAATTATACATAGTCCTGTGCAAAAAGTTTAGCACCTCTTGTCAGGAGCAACATAAAAAAACATGTTAAAATAAGTCACCATTCTCAACAAATGTAAGTAATTTAAAGTAACTATGCTGTATTGCCATTTATTGCAAAACATGTAGTCTAAAATAACTTTGCCTATTTGACTATTGTGTCACCTGAGGTATGGTTTACGTTGTAGAGGTAAGGTAAGCATCCAAAGTATCGGTTAGGCCATTCATGGTATATAGGATGTGTACATGACAGGATGTATTTTATATGGCTTTTATTACATTTATTGTAAAGTTTTTTGTAGTAACATTTACATTTATTGTAAAGTATTTTGTAGTAACATTTACATTTATTGTAAAGTATTTCAAGTCTTGTATACTTGAGTCTGGCATATCCACATTCAGGATAATATAGCACATTTCTCCTCTTTAGAGGTCATCTCATAAAAAATATGGTCATTATGTTCATCTTCATACTATACAGTATAGCTATTAGATTTTGCTTAAATATATTTTTCTTATAAATATGAGTCAAATATTTATTTAAAAATTCTTTCTTACACACATATTTTTCTCCACACTCATTAACTTGTGCTTAACAAATATGATTGTCCTCCTGTTGGAATTAATTAGCACAGGAGAAATGGATAAGAGTTAAATCTTATCAGATATCAGATATCCATGTAGTTCTTCCACAGACCATCTCTCTTATCGGAACATTGAGCTTGAAGGTGTACCTAATAAAGGGGCTGGTGTTTTTACATTCAAAATGTTATCAGCTCCACTTACAAAATCAATGCAATCTGTAGTTCTACAATTATAGTTTTTTTGCATGCATTATTCGCCCATTTCACTTAGTAAATTATATATTTCTTTTCCACAGACACTTACTATAAATATATAGGGGCAATTTAAAGTATCCTACTCACTTAATCCATGTTTTTGGACTTGGGAGGAAACCAGTAAAAACCCACAGCGTCACGGGCAGAATATTCAGATCACGATTCTAATCTGGATCCCCAGCGCTAAGAGGCAGATGTACTAACCACTATGCCACTGCGCCAGTATTATCATTTTACTGAGTAGCAAGCTGATTCAAAACTCTGTAGCCAGACTTGTGTTCAACCAGCCCAAGCGAGCTAATGCCACTCCACTACTCATTTCTCTCAACTCGCTGCTCACATTCAATACAAGGCACTGACTCTGTCCTACAGAATAATCTCTGTATCTGCTCCCTCTTACCTTTATTACATCTTTCCAAAATACACTCATTCAATATGCTTTAGTGATGAAGGTCGCCTGGTAATTCAAACTAATGCTATATCATCCGCCAATGCTAAATGTTAGAATGATCATCCCATCACAATCTGTAAGGCTGGGTCAAAAAAAAAATATCTGAAAAAACATCTCTTCCACAAGCTCTATGAAGAAAATAATATATATAGAAGCCAGATCAGATAATTATGAGATTTAAGTATACTATTAGCTTTTAATCTGTAGGATGGTTATCAATTGTGTGTCATGAATGAAAAAAAAACAAGGATCTATCAAAGTGTATCACAAACAAAGGAGTAAACACTACCCTCTCTGGTAATTTAACATTTAAAATTGCAGATAGTAGTTGAATCATTAAATTATTTAAATGTTTTGCATTGATGGTTGTTTTAATATTGATATTTAATTTAAGGTGGCAACAAAGCCAGAAAAACAATGGTGCTATTGGAATCACCTACCTAAAGATTAATGGACAATCAAGATCTCGAGGCCCCCCCCCTCCCCCCCGTGTATAATGATGAAATAGATATAAATGCAATTAGGACCTAAAAGATACCTGAGGGACCAATAAAGCTGCATATAAAAAGAGCCAAAGCTGCTTCAACTTAAACTGAGGTTGTTCACTGTGTGTACATATTTGGATAGACAATCGTTGCAAATGTGCTAATGTGTTAGGGCAATAATTTCTGAGGTAATTTCCCAACAGATATTACCAAACTGGTTAAAAGTTCATGTGAAAAAGGCCTTTTCTCTGCCTTAAAACACCTGCTACAAGGACACACACACGGGCAATTGTTAATACATAATTGCATTGTGCATTCTGATCTATTGACTCTTTGCTCCATGCATAAACCAGTACCTAATTATACCTTTGCTGCCACAGTCTGGTTCTGTGTTATTAATTTAACTCTTGGTTTAGAAAAACATTACAAAAGTAATGATATTAAACAAACCCTTTTATTAAAAAGAATTAATAATCATTCATAACATCTGTGTGGCTTTACTGCCATGCTGAGAATTATATCTAGGAACAGTCACATTCATCTGTGCTGCCCATGATATTTTATTAAATACCCACTGTAATTTCCCTACATTATGACTTAATACATTTTAATCAACACTTTTTTTTACTTGATGAATATTGCACTGTTTAAAAAAAATGGACCAAACCTAAAGTTGCTATTGATTACAATTTTAGTTGACCTAGAATTTCAAAAATAATATTTTTATGTGATTTCCTTTTAATGTCTTGAAATAGGTGGACCCCCCCCCCCCCAGAAAATTCACTCCATCTTTTATTTAAAATAGAATTGTCTTTGTTAAATGTAAATGAGTTTTAAAACTACTGACTGCAATACATTTAAAACAGTTTGTTCATCATTGTGTCATACCACCTGCACCTTAGCTTTCTAAAATACCAATGTAAAACTCAATGTCAACAGTACTTTAACATACAGACAGATCGTCAATGCAGTGGTTACCAATGTACCCTCATGCTATCCAAGATATATGACAGGTTTGTATTTATGGATGGTTATAGTCTGGATGGTATTTTTCACATAATAATTTCAAATTAACAAGCTGAAACAAGGGCCACATCTTACACTCATTGCTCATTGCTATCTTACACTCCGCCAACAGTTTATTTTCCCGCCTTGCACCTGTGTAATTTAAATGGCATATAGGCGTGTCGATCCCGAAATTTCAATGCTATTTTGGCAACAGAAAACACAAGTATGCCTCTAACTGAAGCCCAGGTAGCGCCGCCGTTGAAATACCAATTTGCAAAATTTAGAATGTACCTGGCACTTAAAAAAGAGAGCCCATCAAATCATTTGACCACCGAAAAACATTTTATGCAATCTAAAATGTACTTGTAATCTAGATTTGGCTCAGGCAATATTTCTTTATGCTGCACTGGAACATTTATGTGCCAATGATTTTTGTAGTGACACTAGGCCCATGTAACAATGTCAATGTTAGTGTAAATACGCTTAGCTTTTGTATGAGTTAAAAATAAAAAATAAAAATGATTTGTAAATGAACAAAGGTTTTAAATATGTTGTGTTAATGTTTTGAGCAAAACTAGCATAAGAGATCAGCTACCAAATGTCATTTATAGGATTTAAGTGGTCAAAGTCAAAACAGGAACACAATATTTGCAGCATTGTTTTAGAAAGAAACTAGGGGGTTTCATATTTTAAATATACTGTAATAGAAATCTCACAAAAAAAAAACTAACACTTCAGCATGAGAACATTAGAGACGAAGCATCATCTGAACAAGAGACTGGGGACCCCATCATCGCGATGCTTATTGCCATCTTTCACACCACTAACAGTCTATTTTTACACCTTCCAGCCGGGGCCTTTTGAAATAACAACAGTGAAGACATAATTGTTGGTACCCCTCGGTAAATGAAAGAAAAACTCAAAATGGTCACAGAAATGATAAAGTATCTGATAAACTAATAATAAATAAAAATGATATTACAATGAACAAATGAAAGTCAGACATTGCTTTTCAACCATGATTCAACAAAAATATATAAAAAAAAATAAACTTATTAAAAACGCCTGGACAGAAATGATGTACCCCTGAAAATATTTGTGACCAAGGGACAGTTTCTGACGTATTGCTATCGTGGCAACAGAAAACATTGGTGCATCACTTGCCAGTGATTAGTTAATGCACATTTCACACCATCACATCACACCATATTGTAATGTCCTTACTTATTCAAACGCCTGAAACACATTTTTAGGTAGCTGTGTCATTGAAACAGCAATCCGCCAGAAGACACCTGGCTCTCAAAGAAAATGACAAGTGACGTCCTGTTTTTTTGCAGGTTACGACTAAATCACAATAATGATTAATAATGATGGCATTTTCAGGTTTCAAGCTATGCAAGGCATGATTTTCCTGACATTGCGATAGATTGCAAAGATACACTGAAATGGCATTAAAAAAAGCTGTGTGTTGCACAGTTTCTGGCTCAACTGAAGCTCACTAAAAGAGGTATCTTGTTTTCTTTATGTTAAAAATTATAGACACTGCTCAAAAAATATATGGAACACTAAAATAACATATCCTACATCTTAAAAAATAATATATTTCAGTTGAAAATCTTTATTTAGTAGATAGTAGAATGCACTGAGAACAAAATATCAAATGATCAAAATGTAAATCAAAAATATTATTCCTTGGAGGTCTGGATTTGGAATCATACTTAAAATCAAATGACAGTATACAAATTCAGTGAAAATTTCTCAAGACAAGTTAAAATGAGAAATCACAAGTGTTTTCTTTATTTTTTGAGCACTGTATATATTGTTTTAAAAGATATCTAAGTTGATATTAGATATGTACCATAGTTGAGAAGTTTTTTTTAAAAAGGATGAGTGATGGCATCTGACAATTTAAAATGTTGTGAGTTTGATTTCGTATAATTATTTACCCTTTATTCCTTCTCCTATTAAGGGTCAATTTCCATGTCTTTTTAATAAATCTGTAATTGCTTTCTTTGTATGTCCCCAGTAATCCTTTATGATTAGTATGGAAAGTAATTTATCTCCTGTAAATGAACTGCTCTGTTAAAGAGCATCAAATAAATTAAAATTGACCCCTGAGGTGTTTAATGATTATTTCAGAACTCAAATGTCAATTGCTGAATAATCTATAAAAATTAAAGATTGACATTGGGCAATTTAAATTGTAATTTAAGGCTTGCAGATAATTTTGAAAAATCTGATCTTATAAACTGACCATTTTATGAATCGTCAAATTTACACACAAATATAAAAATAAGTAAGTTGAAGGTTTAACTATTATGAGATGTTTTTGGTACACGATGTATCTGTTTAATGTAAGAGATTTTTTTAGTAATGAGGTGAACATACCTTTTGTAATACTAATAAAAGGTAATGCCCTCACTTAATGACTCATCACTATTTCTTCCACTTCCCGAGTAATTACAAGACTGAAATTTGGCATCCTGATTCCCAATCATGTCTTTAGAAATAATACGTACTTCTCACCTTCCTATATTTGATGGTTCACTTGCTATTGCAATCAAACTCAAGACCCCTCCAGTGTCAAATCAGGGTCTTTCAGATTATCTACAAAGCTGAAATTTGGCATTCTGATTCCCTATCATGATCAAAAAAAGGTTCTTGCATCCCTATGTTCAATTGTTTGTTTGGTATCACCATCAAACGCAACCCCTTGGATGGATTGGTGTCTTCGTAAATACCTTAAGAATGAAATTTGGCTTTGTCATTCCTTATTGTTTCCTTGGAAAACATACTGATAAATTCACATAAAAAAACAATCACTTGGACATTGTGGTCACAATTCACACTACATTGGCTTGCAAAAAGTATTCATGCCTCTTGAACATTTTCATATTTTTACATTACAACCACAAACATGAATATATTTCATTAGAATTTAATGTGAAAGACCAACTCAAAGTGGTATACAATTGTGAAGTGGAAAGAAAATTATACGATTCAAAACATTTTTACAAATAAAAAGCTGAAAAGAGCTGTGTGCAAATACTTAGTCAATACTTTGTGGAACCACCTTTTGTTGCAATTACAGCTGCAAGCCTTTTAGGTTATGTCTCCTCCAGCTGTGCACATCTAGTGATTGAAAGTTTTGCCCATTCTTCTTAGCAAAACAGCTCAAGCTTAGATGAATTAGATGAAGAGCATTTTTGAACAGTGGTTCTTAGATCTTGCCACAAATTCTTGGTTGGGTTTTAGGTCTGGACTTTAGATTTACATTTACATTTAGTTATTTAGCAGACGCTTTTATCCAAATCGACTTACAAGTATCCCAACTTGGTTGGGGTCAGAACACAGGGTTGACACAGGACCCTGGAGCAATGAGGGTTAAGGGTCTTGCTCAAGGACCCACATTGGAGTGAGTGTAACTTCAGTGGACCTGGGATTTGAACCCCCAACCTTCTGATTGATAGTCCAACACCCTACCCACTGAGCTACACCTCGCTTTGAATGGGCCAATCTAACTCAGGAACATTTTTTGTTTAAAACCATTCCACTGTAGTCCTGACTTTATGTTTAGGGCCGTCCTGCTGGAAGGTGAACCTCCATCCCAGTCTCAGGTCTTTTGCAGACTCCATCAAATTTTCATCCAAGATTTCCCACCTGTACTTGTCTCCATCTATCTTCCCATCAACTCTGACCAACTTCCCTGTTCCTGCTGAAAAGAAGCAGCTCCAAAGCAAGATGTCGCAAGCACCATTATGACCAAGGGGATGGTGTGTTCAGAGTGATATGCAATGTTAATTCTCTGCCAAAAATGGCGTTGTGCAGTGCAGGGCTGATAGTTGTCCTGTGGACAGATTAGCCCACCTGAGTTGTGGCTCTCTGCAGTTCATCCAGTGTCACCATGGGCCTTTTGTCTGCATTTCTGATCAGTGCTCTCCTTGTTCGGCCTGTTAGTTTAGGTTGATGGCCATGTCTTGGTAGGTTTAAAGTTGTGCCATACTCTTTTAATTTCTTGATAATGGTTTTAACACTGCTCAGTGAGATGCTCGGGCTTTGCACTTCATGATGCTGTTTACTCCCTAATATTCTCTTAAAAAACCTCTGAGGCCGACATGGAGCATCTGTATTTGTACTGAGATTAGATTACACACAGGTGGACTTTTAGTCATAAGCAGTCATCAGGCAACTTCTGAATGCAATTGGTTGCACTCAAAAAAAAGGGGGCTTCACAAGTTTTTTTTTGTAAAAAATGTTTTGAATCATGCATGATTTTCTTTCCACTTCACAATTGTACACCACTTTGTGTTGTTCTTTCAAATTAAATTTCAATAAAACATATTTATGCTTGTGGTTGTGATGTGACAAAATATGGAAAAGTTAAAGTTTTGCAATCCACTGTATATTCATTCCACATATTCATTTCAAAATGTATATTGCCACAAACCTCACACTATAATAATACATTTATATTAAGTATGTAAACTCCAAAGCCATCACTCATTTAAAAACAATTGTGTTTCAACTTTCATGTTGTTATTATGTTCTCCCTTGTAACGCAGCACGGGTATTCCGTGTATAATAATATTCAAAGTAAAATCTTAAATAATAAAACACATTTCCCTCTGACTATGCTCTATTTCCATCCTTGGTTTTAATGCCACTGGGGATTTGATAGTAATTCTAGTATTCTCATAACATAATAAAATACAAAACAGACAGTAGCAAGAGGGTTTATCAAACACTACTGCCTGAGGGCTTGATGATGCTTCTATCCTGGA
Organism: Xyliphius kryptos; assembly: GCA_025769995.1. Lineage (NCBI taxonomy): Eukaryota > Metazoa > Chordata > Actinopteri > Siluriformes > Aspredinidae > Xyliphius > Xyliphius kryptos. Next base: position 20,074 of record JAOUQT010126085.1, on the reverse strand, counting down.
TTTTAAAGCACTGGGGTTTTTTCCTGACATCTCAAATCTTTTTATGATACAGGTGACGAAGTGGTTAGCATGTTTGTCTCTCGGCGCGGGGGATCCAGGTTGAAATCTCCATCTGGGTGAAGTTTAATACATGGATTCAAGACAATTGCCCTACCTAAATTGCTCCTATATAATGGGTCTGTGTAAGTGGGTGTATGCCTAGCAAAGACTTGGCACCCTTTCCTGGGTGTATCTGCCCAGCGCCCAAAATGTTCTTCTCTGTATTAACATGAGGAACCTCCCCATGACCCTAGTCTCTAGTATGGGATTAGGCAGAAGATAATGAGATGAGGTAACACCTCCCCTGATCTATATAATATAGCCATGTCAGCACTTTAGCAGCAAGACTGAATATCATGCTTAAATCCCTGCTTTTATATTCTGGACATGAAATGTGCTTAGCTTCATTTGTGTATCCTTGCTTCTATATCAGCAGTAGCTATGAGTAGATAGATCTACCCACTGTGTTATAGAACATTATGTGGTCACCTGCTAAGATATCATTTGAGGGTAAAATGAACAGTTATTAGTTTCAACACAGACCAACAGATCAAATAAAAGTTTCCTTTAGGAAATACATTGAGCGGTAGACACACAATCGCAATGTGTTATGCTTTCAACTTACAGTAAGAAGGTCTTTCAAAGGCATGTAAATCAGGTTATTAAAGGATATGAAATATGCTAGGTGTAAATGTGTGCATGAATGTCTGTTTGAATTGTAATAGACTGGTCAAGGGTATTTGCCCGTCTTTTTGCCAAGTATTGGTATAGGACACATCCAACCCCCAAACACTGATTAAAATAAACATACTAGATAATAACTCAAAGAATGAAAGTATAAAGAGAAGGTTGTTTGCAGGAAACATGTAGTTAGACAAGATCCAAAAAAGATAGACAGTATCAAATATAGTTTTAAAATAAAAAGACAGAAATAATATTAAATGCTATACAATTTCTTTTTGAAATTCCTTGAACACTAGTCTGGAGTTAAATCTCCTCTCCAAATTACATGTTGCATATGTATGTATAAATATTCTTTAGCAAAGCATAGCATAAAGGATCACACATAAAAGTAAAAACAAATATAATCACAGCTATTATTACACTTTTGTCTCTGCCACTGTAACTGATGGTCTGCAAGTGCTGTAAATTCCATTACTTCTATAGTGCATAGCAACCTTTTATGTGCTGGGAAGCCAAATACTAAGCTCTCTCCATCAGTTCACAAGAGCTGCAGTGAGTGCTGCTCTGAATAACAGTGGGTTGCAAAATAATAGAACGTCATTTTAAAAGCTCCATTACCTGAAAGAGTCGGGTGATGCGTTTTCACAGCATTTTTCTTTGAACCTTCATGAAGGTTTATTTCAGCCTGGCATCATACTTCACCATAACAACAAGGGTTGTTAAATACTTCTCTGTACTTAAACGTTCTACACGTTACCATGACAAATGTCAGAAACTGCAAAAAATAAGGAAAACAAAGAAAGATAAAAATTACAAGCAGATGTAAAACGACATGACATGGCCATGTGTGATGTATAAGGAGGAAATGGGTATCCAGTGCTCGCGTGCATCTGGGCCTGGCAGACAGTGCAAAAAAAAAAAAAAAGAGGAAGTGGTTTGGCTTAGAACTTCCTTTCAGACCATCTCAATAAACTACTGAAGTCTGCGAATCCTGCTCTACCAATTGTGTAATGTGATCTATTTGCTAAGCATGCATATTTTTTTTTGCATGTTAAGGAACATGCAATGAACAGCTTTTTCTTAAAAAACGTTTAACTCCAAGATAAATTGACATCGTTGATTATGGATAATGGGTTTTTAAAAACACATTTGTACTTATTAAGTTTTGCAAATGTACAATAAAATATACACCTGAAATAGAAATTAGAAAGTTAAGATTATCAACAGCATGGTTTAGTCATCCAAAACTAATAGAATCATTTCAGGGCCCTATTTTACACCCTTAACAAGGTGCATCACGATGCTCATTACTATTTTACACCCCACCAAGTCAATTTAAATGCCTACTGCCTGTGTCGTTTAAATAGCATCCGTCCTTGCAAATAAATCTTAACCGTTGGGCATCCTAGACAGATGTTCATTGCTATATCAGCAGTAAATTGTCAACACAATGTATTGTGCATTTGCTATTTTTTTTAACAAATCTTAATAAGCAATTCAGTTTGACTTACAATGTATCGCAAAAGTGAATACACCCCTCACATTTCTGCAGATATTTAAGTATATCTTTTCATGGGACAACACTGACAAAATGACACGTTTACACAATGAAAAGTAGTCTATGTGCAGCTTATATAAAAGTGTAAATGTTTCCTCAAAATAACTTAATATACAGCCATTAATGTCTAAACCACCGGCAACAAAAGAAAGTGAATGCACCCAAAGAGACCACACACCTAATGTCCAAATGCTTGTCATTTACCGTCCAAAATTTCATGTGATTCATGAGTGAAATTCTTGTGCTACATGAAAATGGCCAAGGATATAAGAAGATTGTCAACACCCTGAAAATAAGCTGCAGCACAGAGGCCAAGATCATCCAGCATTTTAAAAGATGAGGGTCCACTCAGAACAGACCTCATGTTGGTCGTCCAACACTAAAAGAACACATCCTAGATCTAAATGAATAAAATATTTAGATATATTCAGTTGAAAATCTGTATTTAGTAGACAGTGGAATGCATTGAGAACAAAATAACATAAAAATGATCAAAATGTAAATCAAAATTATTATCCCATGGAGGTCTGGAGGTTACATTGTGTTGTTTAAGCGTTCCCTTTATTTTTTTTGAGCAGTGTACTTAAAATCTGCAAAAATGTGAGGGGTGTACTCACTTTTGTGATGCACTGTATTACTAAAATGAATAAAAATAATACTTGTTTCATGATTTTAGTAAACATAGTAAACATAATGTTTCCTTGTGCCCTTTTTTTGTGTTAACTATAAAATGTCACTCCTTTTGGGTTGTTTTTTTTTTTCTGTATTTTACAATATTAACTATCAAAGGGGTGTAAAATTAAAATATACATTCAAATCCAATTTAATAAACAGTCAAAGTAATAAACACCAACAATTTCCTGTTATGAATTTGCACTGCATGTTGTGCATTATATTTTAAATAATGTGCACTGCAGTTACAGAGTTGAAAAATAACTGGATAAATGTAATGGCGTACCGGTAAAATTCCACTGGCAGGTTCTTGTAGGTATTTTCAGTCGGTAGAGATTGTTTTCAAACTTTTACCCTGGTTATAACCTCAAGCACAGCCTTCATACAACCTGTTCACCTGCACAGCACCAAAATGTAATTAGAGAGAGAATGCTGTGGGTCAACATCCAACAAGAGTCAGAGGTAAAGAAAAAGCTGAGGTGAATGAAAACAAAAAAAATCAATAATGAATTGTCTGTGGGAGGGTTAAGCTGAAGCAGAGCAACACACTTCATACAATAATTCAAACACTGCTATGCCATCAAAACAGAACATGCTGTAAATTTTATATTATTACATCCCTAATATTTCTATTATTGATATAATTACATTATATGATTTTAACTTTGTTTCTTGCTGTTTTTTTATTCTTACCTTGACCATTTCCATGCGCTTTTAGTAGAAAAAGTAATTTTTAATCCACTACATTTATTTACCAACTTATAAAACTATTTTTTTATTTATATTTTTTAAGTTATATAAGCTATGTTTAGTGGAATCACACAGATGTAATCAAAGACTAAATGAAAAGTCCAAACACTAACACTAATAATTAAATGACATCATAAGATATTTAATTACCATAGGGGACAAAGTAGTTACAAAATATTTTGTTAATAATATGTACGTGTGTGGCTATTTTATTAATAATGTGCCCAAAATTACTTTTCTGGTTTGGTACTTATTTAAACATCTGATCACATCCTGTCATGTACATAAATTGAGCTCTGTTATGGCATGGTTTTAATGAATTTGCTTTGGAAAAACTCAAGTGGTCAACAGAGAGGTTTGCACCAAACCCGCTAGGGAAAAACTAAAACATTGATTATGAGCCAGATATTCTGGTTTAGCAGCAGTTTCTGTCCTCCCTAGATGACCATTTAACTGAACTGCCAAAATGTTTTATGCAGAATCTATTTATTTATACAGTTGTAATTAAAAATGTAAAACTACATTAAAGCTACCAATTAAGTAATAAAATAAACTGAGTGGAGGTGGAACTTACATGTTACAAAGCAAGAAAATTAATTAATGGGAAAATAATTAACTAGTGATAATAGATCTTTTTCTGTTATCATCATTATGTCATTTAATTACATTTTGATTATGAACAAATTAAATTAATGTATTATTCATTGTGATTTTTTGTAAAATGTATTACTTACAGCTACTGTTGTAAACACAAGCAGCCAGAACCTTAATCTGCTTCATTTCAATGACGTCAACGATGCCAATATCCATCCATCCATCCATCCATCCATCCATCCATCCATCCATCCATCCATCCATCCATCATCTGCCTTTACTTGGGGGAGAGGGGGGAATATCTCGGGCGCTGGGCAGATACACCCAGGACAGGCGCCAGTCTATGGCTGGGCACACACTCTCAATTTAGAGCATTCAATTTACCTGTAATCCATGCTTTTGGCCTGTGGGAGGAAACTGGAGAACCAAGAGAAAACCTACGCGGACACGGGGAGAACATGGAAACTCCACTCGGAGCCATGCCAGCCAGATGCCTGAAAACCAAATACATTGTTAGTGTTAGGTCATTTCAGTGGTACTTTATCATGGGCTAAAGGTTCTGCAGATCAGGTGGTTTTAGGTAAACTTATCAAACGATTTTACGGGTGCAGCATTTTAAATTAAATTGCCTCATGCTAAAATAAAATGATCTGCATCTGGGTGACTGGTTTAGATCATTCACAAAATGTATCTTCATCCAGGCCATTACCATACACTGTTCATCGTATGTGCTGGTTTATTCAGAAAGCACTTTTTGTTGCTTAGTTTCAGAATATACAGCTGGTTTGCACAGCAATTAGGAAACAGAGCAACAAAGGTTACTTCATAAGTGAGATTACTTCAAAAAATAAAAGTGGGAGTTTGGTTTAGTATCATTACAAAACCAGAGAATGTTCCTTTTAACCCAAATGGTTTTAAAGTCTTCATTTTGGAACTAAAACACAGTGGAAGTGATGATGCAATGCACAAAATGCAAAGGTACTTTGATAATATTCCTGTTATTGTGGCTGTAACTTAAATCATTGATAAGTTACAACAACATAGTGCAAAATATTTTAAATCATACGTTTTTGCTCCCTTCTCTCTTTAATTATTGCACAGACACATAATTAACACAAAAAAGCCACAATGAAATCCATTACTCCACCTGTTTTCCCATCTTCACCTGTCACTTGTCACTTGACTACACCTCTGCACCACACTATTGTCATCTTGGATCCTGGGCCTAATTGACTTGCCTTCATCATTCAGGGAAGGCTATTCATATTTATCTGTGCATCATGAACAAACACACTTACTTTAAAACACCACTGTGGTGTTTAGGCTGCATTAGAAGTTGGCAGCCCCACAGCCAAATACTTGGCGCTCCCAGTTGCCCTTCTGTAATAGTGCACATTATGACTGTAGAAGTCTGTTAAACATAGTTCCTCAATTCTCATTGCACCCTCCTGTCTCTTATTATTTTGCTACATCATCCACAATGCTAACTAACCGCATCTTGAGCCAACCACACAGCTCCATGCCATAGTTCCACCGTCCCTCCCCCACTCTATCTCACTCTAACAGTAAATGAGGAAGTTAAGAACTAAACATATACCTCTCATGTACATTAAGCTCTGTTGTTCAATGGTGACATACATAAATCCCAGTATGTGCAGTATCTAATACTGCACAGAAAGCCAGAGAAACAATGCTTTAATAAATCTTGCACCAAACGGAAGCAGTCTGCTGTGTTTGAAATAAATAGGTAGTAGATAAATTGCATAGTTAAAACTCCAAGCATTCTACCAGTGTTTAAATAATTAATAATGTTTAAATAATTTAATTATTGTCGTTGACCTATAATAAAAAAACAATAAATACATGTATTAATCTACTTTTTATATTTACTTTAAAATATGTTACACAGATTATTATTTTACTAACACTCTCAGTTTTACTTAATGAAGCTCTATATTGGCCTATTTTTCTTAAAAATGCATTTCCCTAGTTCTATGTGGGTACCTTTGAAGGGTATTACAGCTTTTACCTAATTATTCTGAAAAGCTGCTTACTTTGAGTACTGTATGTTAAGAGGGTTGTTTCATGCAGAATTGCTCATTGACAAAAGGAAAGATCTAATCCGATTGTTTTTTCTGACTTTACCTTCCATTAACATTGACATTTAACTTAACATTGTGTCATCTTCCTACTGCTGACTGAGCACCATCAGGACCCATCCCCTATATACTGTATTATATATATATATATATAGACCGTAGACCAGTATTTTAGTTGTTTTTTATGTGTGTAATTGTTTGCAATGTTTGTGATCGTAATTGTTTTGTTACAAAGATAGAAAGTGTTGTGAATTTACTTTGATAGTGTTTATTATTAGTGTGATGTTTCAAGTCTCTCATACCTTAATATGTAAGGTTATAAATGTATTTGTATTTTAATAAAGGTAATGGACCGTTCTGATCATTTTTTGTTGTGAAAATTTTATATTAATAAAATCGATTATAACATAGGCAGTGGTTTAGTGGTTAGCATGTTCACCTCTCAGCACTGGGGATTCCTAATTTTAATCTCAATCAGGATGGAGTTTCCATGTTCTGCGTGGGTTTCCTCCGGGTGCTCAGGTTTCCTCCCACAATCCAAAAAAATGTATTCAAGGTGAATTTGCAGCTCCAAATTGCCCCTCTTGCCCATAATTAGCAACGAGGTACTTCCGCATTCCAGCAGCATGTTTTTCTGCAGCTGGAGCATCCACTGGAAGAACTAAGCATTTTTCCACCAATGTTTTAATGAATGCAGTAACGTGAAATTCTTGTTTCTCACACAGCACTAGAAGGGATGAGCCTCTCAACTGGTGGTGTCCATAGCTGTTCTCATCCTTAATTATGACACACCCCTGGTATACTCAAATCTGACTTGAATATTCACCCTTTTTGATGGTTTCCATGAAGTGTATTTCACCGTGGACACAGCTTTCCCTCACTCCCCCCCTCCCCCCCCCCCCCCCCACACACACACACAGAGCTCTTTTGTGTAACTGTTTCTCCACTTGCTTCCTCTTCCTCAGAGAGCTTCTCTTGTGCCGACGCACAGAAATATTTAACAGAACACACAGAAGATGAGTTTACTACCTCTTATTTCCTTGGCTCTGCCACTAATTTACAAAATTGTGTAGGGAATGATATAGCCTGGGTTGGGTGTTAATCTAGCAATCAGAAGATTGTGGCTTCAAAACCCAGGTTTACTGAAGTTACCAACGTGGGTCCTCAAGCAAGACCCTTAAACCCAGGGGGGGCTTTGTATCATAGCCAAGAACTGTTCTGACCCGAACCACGCTGTGATACTTGTACATTGCTTTGGATAAAAGCATCTGCATAATGACCTAATGTAATGTAAATGCAACCACTATTGTTTACCTGGCACTGTTAGTATAGTAGCTGTTGGTTTATAAAAATGATTACGTTACAATAAACACTTTACATTATCTTTTCTCTGTATACACACATGGACACAATGGTTGGCATGTCTTAGCTCCTTCCTAAGATGCTTGGTGGGGTTTAGGTCAGGGCTCATAGAAGACCACTTCAGAAAAGTCCAATGTTTTCCTCTTAGCCATTCTTAGGTGTTTTTAACTGTGTGTTTTGGGTCATTATCCTGTTACAGGACCCTTGACCAGCAACTGAGTCCAAGCTTTCTGACACTGGGCAGCACATTTCTCTCCAAAATTCCTTGATAGGGTTAAGATTTCATTGTACCCTGCACAGATTCAAGACACACTGTGCCAGATGCAGCAAAGCAGCCCCAGAAAATAAAGTCTACTCCATGTTTTACAGTATGGACAGTGTTCTTTTCCTGATATGCTTTATTTTTCCATCTGTAAACATAGAGCTGATGTGCCTAAGCAAAAAGTTCCATTTTTGTCATCTCTTCATAGGACATTCTCCCAGAAGCTTTGTGGCTTTTCAACATGTCGTTTAGCAAATTACAGTCTGGATTTTTTTATGTGTCGTTTTTAGCAATGGTGTCTTCTTTGGTCATCTTCCATGAAGTCCACTTTGGCTCAAACAATGACGGATGGTGCGATCTGACACTGATGTTCCTTGAGCTGGAAGTTCACCTTTAATTTCTTTTGTTACCATTCATATTAAATCTTTGTCTCTTTGATTTAATTTTCCTTCTGCAGCCATGTCTAGGAAGGTTGGCTACAGTCCCACGGATTTTAAACTTCTAAATAATGTATGCAACTGTAATCACAGGATCACCAAGTTGCATGGAGATGGTCTTATAACCACTAAAATTTTCTGTCTAATATCCCGAGACAACTCTTTTTTTTTTTTGCTTCCTCTGGTCCACGTTGAGTGTGGTACACACCATGTCACCAAACAGCACAGTAACTATATAAAGGTCCACTGATTGATTACAAGATTGTAGACACCAGTAATGATAATTAGTGAGTTGTACATGTCCCTTTGGTCCCATTATTTTCAGGGGTTTTTTTGTTCAAGCCTGTTTGATAAGTTTATTTTTTTATAATTCTGTTCAAGCATGGTTAAAAAGCAATATTTGACTTTTATTTGTTAATTTTTATAGCACTTTTATTTTTTATTCACATTGTCAGATTCAAGTTGTTTTGGTGACCATTGTGGGTTTATCTTTCATTACCAAAAGGTTTCAATCAATTTTGCCCATGTGTGTATTTTAGTACACTTCTCTATACCTAGATTGTGTTACATATTCCTAATTGTGTTGCATATTCCTTATCATTCAAAATACAAGATCAACGTCAGGAAAACACCCTGGACAAGTTACCAGCCCATCTGAGAGAAGTGAAAAATAAAGTAAAACCTACTATTTCCTAGTGTGTAAAATGTAACACATGGCAAGTCAGCTAGAGGTACCTGCATAGAAATATGAATATGCATTTTTTAATTTGTTTCCTTATCATTGTACTTTACAGGCATACGAAGGCTGGTTTTATTTGGTCACGAGTCATTGAACACATTATGAGCAAAAACCTAATTTCAATTATAATAAAAGATATACTGGCTCGTGGGCTTGAGTAATATTCACTAACATGGCATATCCGCAGGGGCTTGGCCTCCTCATTTATGCTTTATGTAATTAATTTTAGGCCAAAACGGGCAGTGATTGAATAAAATTCAGCTATTAAAGTGTAATTGTGTTTATAGCTGGAATTGTGTGTTCCGAGCTTTTATCAACTACCTGCCTGTGCATCATTGGCATTCATTGCAAATGAGCACGATGATTCAGCCTCTTATGCAAAATATACACTTAGCAAAGAACCAGATGTTCTCATTCAAGGTCCCTCCCTGTTGCCTTTTATGCAAAACTCAGCCCTGGGATAAAATCTTCAGCTTTTAACCAGGTTTTCGATTAGTATGAAAAACAAGTAGCTTTATTTATTAAAACTCATGGCATAAACAACCAGACTTTGACCACTGGCTTTCATTACTGAAACTCTAAATGTTTTGGAAATGTTCAATCCTAATGCATTTACATTTAGCCAAATAGAGGTAGAAGAGTCCGACCTGCACATAGAGATTATGGAAATTTTTAAAACGCAAGGGTAAATTTATGTTCGACAAGTACATCACTGAGACACAAGTTAACATCCAAATTGGAGAAGTGTTTTGGTGTGCGCCCAGTAAATTTGATTTACATAATGTGACTACAACACAAATGTATTATTTAATTATGTTGCACAATCAGAATTCCTATGCTAAAGTTTGTGCACCTTTGAACAAATTCCATTTTTTATTGTTTTCGTAGATCCTGCACAAGTAACAAACATTTGCACATTTTCATGACCATTCACCAAATTAACCATTTTAAAAAAGTTGTCATTAATTATTGTATGCTTTCTTTCAAACAGTAAATTTAGTAAGTAAAAAAATATATACATTTTAATTGATACATTATCAAGATACAAGTTTTTATGCAGCCAGACTGTAAGGAAAATGATATGCATGCTGTCTAAACATGTTCTAAAAAGTAAAGCAGAGTGAAGAAGGTGAAAAAAAATGTTGGGAAAAAAAATCTGCATTAGGTAGCTAAGTGGTGCTAAGTAATAATAAACTTTAGCATGCACTGGCTTCCTAAAATAAAATAAGTAATGTTGTCAAAACTCATTTTTACACAGGCTGTTTAAGTGTAGAACATGAAAAAGGATCGAAATCACTAACAAAAGTACTAGAAACAGCAGCACGCGGCTTAGTGGTTAGCATGTTCGTGTCTCAGCGCTGGGGATCCAGGTTCGAATCCCAAAATGGACGGAGTTTCCATGTTCCCCCCTATGTCTGCATGGGTTTCCTTTGGTTCATTGGTTTCCATTGGTTGTTCGTTTATGCCTAGTTTATAATGCCTGCACAATTCATAGACAAATAACACACAACTACCCAATTAGAATAAGAATATGTAATGAAAGCTCCTGCTGGTTATACTGTTTAGGTTTCACAATATTCTTGCTCATATAATTTATGTCATAAGTATCAATAGTCTTATCTATTCAGGTGCACAAAAAATGTCTCACATATGTTTTAATACTACTTAATTGCACAATAAGTCTATTACTTATGGGTTTGGTAGGACACTTACAGTGCTTTAAGCAGCACCTTACTTAGTTTGCATTCTGACTCACTTGGAACTTTTTTGCATTAAAGCACCTTCCTAGTGAGAGTACTTGCAAATTCAGGCTAAGCCCCATAACCAATCACACAGAGAAACCATTTACAATAGCAATTAGGGAATAAGTCAATGTTAAACACAATTTGTCACACATCTCAATGAGTAAAGATTGCAGACAGGTGAGACTTAATACCACCATGTTTTTCACAACCTTTTAGCAGTAAAACTAAATTTCTGTACAAGAATGCCATTTCAATCCACCTGCACACACAGCCAGTTTAGCCCTCAGTCATCACTCAGCAGCTCATGCTGGTTTCCTACAGATCGAGAGTGGTGTTATGTGATGTAGATTTTGACATTAAGACATTAATGTTACTTTCTCATGAAAAGACACCCAAAGGAAAGGTGACAGATATTGCTACAAATATTAATGGTACCACACCTTTTGTTGACCACCAAGTCATCTTAATCCATACAATATAAACAGTTTTGGAAAACAACTGTAAATGTCTAAAAAGGGCAGTATTTACACAGTATTGCACTGTGGGGCATAGCACATTAAATAAATAATATTAAGAAAAAGACAATTAACAAAAGATGACAGATAATAGAATCCATCCATCCATCCATCACTAGGGTCGTGGTGGGGTTCCCCATGCCCATCCAGGGGAGAACATCTCAGGCACTGGGCAGATACACCGAGGACAAAGCACCATTCCATCGCTGGGCACACAATCACTCACTCACACATCCACACACTATAAGGGGCAATTTTAGAGCATTCATTTTATCTGGAATCCATGTTTTTGGACTGTGGGAGAAAACAGGAGAACCCAGAGGAAACCCACGTGGACACGGGGAGAACATGGAAACTCCACTCAGATCGGAATGCAAACCGGGAATTCCAAGTGTTGAGAGGCGAACTTGCAAACCACTAAGTCACCATGCCACCCAACCTTTTAAACTGTAGTTCTGTACTATAAAAAATTGCAAAAAAAACACCAAGTTGTCAGTGAATGAAGTTAAAAACCTTGACAAAATTAGAAAACAAAGTATCTAGGGTCAACAATTTTCTTTTCCCTTTCAGCACATTTTCAAGCACAGCTTAATGCCGGTCAGAATAGTTTCCATTTAAACTGTGAAGAAAAGACTTCAAGGTGCAGGTTTACACGTTGAATTGTGGTTAGAAATTCAGTGCTCACACTCGCAAAACCAAGAGTCTAAATGTATTATTGGAAAACAAAATGTAGGATGGGTGGCACATTCGCCTATCAGCGCAGGGGATTCCTGGTTCAAATCCCAATCTGGATGGAGTTTTCATGTTATCCATGTGTCTATGTGGGTTTCTTACGGGATTCTTGGTTTCCACCCACATTTCAAAAACATGGATTTAAGGTCAATTGAATGCTCTAAATTGCCCCAAATAGTGTGTGTTTGGGTGTGTGCCTGTGTGAGTGTGCACCCAGCGATGGATTTGGCACCCTGTCCTGGGTGTATCTGCCCAGCGCCCGAGATGTTCTCCCCTGAATGGGCATGGGAAACCCCACTACAACCCTATTACAGGATTAAGCGGAAGATAATGAATGAATGAATTAAAGTGTAGGATGGGGGGCAAGGTGGCTTAGTGGTTAGCACATTTGCCTATCAGCGCTGGGGATTCCCGGTTTGAATCCCAATCTAGGTGGAGTTGTCCCATGTCTTCTACATGGGTTTCATCAGAGTTCCCCAGTTTCCTCCCACAGTCCAAAAACATGTATTCAAGGTAAATGGGGAACCCGCGACCCTCGTAAAGGATTAAGCGGAAGATAATGAATGAATGTAAGTGAAGGATGAAGCAGATCAAACACGTCCTACAGACCAGAGATATTTCCTTGTACTGTATGGCAGGATTGCCATGGTGTGGGGGAGAAGACGGAGCTCTTTCCAATTACCCAGTAACATAGGTGCCAAATTCTGGGAGTGAATGATGACTGAAGTTTACACCAACAAACAGGCTTTATTGCTGACATATCCCCATGCAAATTTGCCGTGTCCACTGTTCCACCAGTTCGTGGTCTGCCGTTCTCCCCATGGCATATGCTGTTCCCAGTATTAAAATTAAAGGGCACACACTTAATTAGGCGGAGCCACATCAGGTGTGATAATCAACCGTAATCAAGTTCATAGCGATGGCTCCGCCATCTTCCCAACACCACGCTAATCCTGCCATATACTGAATGCTGAAAAGTACTGAAAGCTAACATGCAGAAACAAGTAATGGAGTTACATGGGATATGCTTGGTCGGTACACACCAGCCGAGCATTTTAAGCTAAAACCACAAATTTCTACATAGTATTAGTTATGTCTTCATATGGTCCAGCTTTACACTTTACTATAAACAACATACTTGAACCAGCAGAAAACACTGAAATGGCAGAAAAAAACATTTAAACTTTTGGTCATAGTGTATTCACAGTTAATTGTGTCGATCACATTGACCCTGTTTAGATAAATAATCCCAAGAAGTGATTATTTTACCTGTTTATGTTTACAAGTTCATTTCAGAGAAAAGCCTCAGTTGAAAAGATCTTGATTCGCCACAGCTCACACTGCACAGTAATAATGTGATCATGAAGTTGCTTAGCAACTGGACATTGCACAACTTTTACAAGAAAGCTGAATCCATGGTCTCAGCTGAATGTCATCAACTGATACAAGAAAGAAAGCAGGTTGAGAGTTTATCATAAGGTGGTCACGTCAACCCCCCGAGTTTAACGCTTCCTTTGTAGAATCAGAAATCAGAGAAGAAACAAAACACAAACCACAAAAATGTATGAAAAACAGGTAGATTTGTTTAAAATATAAGGATTAGCTGAATGAGCACCCTGTCCTGGGTGTATCTGCCCAGAGCCTGAAACTCCCCTGGATGGGAATGGGGAACCCCCCACGCAGCTAATATAGGATTAAATGGTCAAGAAAATGAGATACGGATTAGCATAATCTAAAAATATTATTAAAGAATTACAAACTAAATTCAAGATATATACTGTATATTAGAGCAACACAGCATACAAGAAAATTAGCATTAGTGAATTTATTTGAAATGTCAAACTGTAAATACTAAATGTGTAAGAGTAGCCTATGTGCATAGCGATTAATTACATTTTAATTAGGTATTTTTTACAAAGTTGCTTCGGTGCAATGTTGTCTGAGGGTTAGATCTAATTCAGTTCTGAAGTTCTGCATGGAACGATGACAGATTTGATCTTCCTCTGGGTTTGGGGTTTTTTGTGTTGTTGCAATGCAAACAAAGGAATTAAACATGGAACCATCAAAACCAATTAACCAAACCAAATGTTCTGTAACTCTTTTTTTATGGCCATTACTGGACTATATGTAGCACAGTATTTAAAGGTACTTAACTACAATGTAGTTTTAGGGTTTAATTAAGTCCCACTGTCAGGCCTGGACGTTCTGTAAAATGTGTTGTCTTTGACCTTCAAAAAGAGACAATAAAAGCTAAAATCTATAAATGTACTATACAGGGATGTGAACTCTCCACCAGGTCAATAGACAAATACCTCGAGTAAAGTGCCACCGCAACACATTTTCATACCAGTTCACCAGGAGGCATGACTTCTACACCCAACAGTCACTACAATGAGGGCAATGTGAATTTTGTAACCATGACGGGGATGAAGGGTAAACCACAGCTTTGAATCTCATTGTAAGAGGTGTGGGAGCTGAGTGGTTAGGGTGTTGGGCTAGCAATCGAAAGGGTTGTGGGTTCAAATCCCAGGTCCACTGAAGTTACCATTGTGAGTACTTAAGCAAGGCCCTCAACCCTCATTGCTCCAGGGATTCTGTATGTAACCCTGCGTTTTGGCCCTAACTTTTAAGTGGGGTACTTCTAAGTGGCTTTGGATTAAAGCTTCTGCTTAACAACCAAATATAATGTGGCCTTTATAAAAATATTTTAACTGTAAATGTATTTGTAGAAGAACGTGAAAATAAAAAAAAAGAAATAATGACTGAATTCTAAATTAAAACAGTGTTTTTTCCATATGTCAATTCCTACAAACACATAACTATAGTTCACAAATCAGTTGGTAGAAAACAAATGAAACTGAGTCATACCCCTCCATAGGGAACTTAGCACTGCCAGGAGATATGAAATCTAAAAGTTTATGGTGGTTTTGGACCAAACTGTTTTAATACTGGTTTTCTGTTTTTCTTCATTTTTTAACACAAAGGACAGTTAACACAGCTGATTAATTTGGCAGTTACATTAGTCAAAGTACTCACAATCCTTTTTGACTAATAAATTCATTTTCAACCCCTGTGCAAATGAATCTGATTTTAAATACATTCACGCTTATTACAAGATGGCACATTTATTCGAAATAAAACATTATTTCTATAAAGATCTGTATGATCTTCACCATACTATACTACTTTTTCCTAAATCCCAGCCCCATTACTTCCCTTTTTACTCACTACTTAGCAAACCTAATAATAACGTCATGATTTGCACTGAAAACATTACCATTTTTGTTTTCAGAGAAATGTGTTTGTATTCAATTTAATTTATTTGTTGTCATAATAAACTGAACAGTTTCAAATTAGGTGCTCTGTCCACACCAGAACTTTCCTGGCTGGTCAAATCTGGCTATTTTGATTGTTTTTCTGGAGACAACCCCTAAAGTGAGATCTAAAAGGGTTTCAGCAGAGTACTACTTCCAGTCCAAAAGTACAACTTCCAGTCCACATATTCATTTAAATCCACATCTTTACACACAAGTAAACAAGAAAAAAATATGTGTAAACACACACACACACAGGGTGCATTACAGAGTGTGCTTGTTGACACTGAACACACTCATAAGTGCTCAGCACTGCTTTCTGCAGTAACTGCTACATACTCCTTATGAACTTCTAAAGTGCCAAACAAGGTCTCTAAAATGTTCAGCATTGAGCTCTGAATGAGATCCACCTGATCAAGGGGGCAATATTCATCCAAACTGGACCTGTGCAAAAACAGACAAAAGCAAATAAAAGTATAAATGAATAAGTAGTATGTAAAGTGCAACTCAAAATCAAGGCTAAATAAGGTTAGTATGTTAGACCTCATGCTAACATCATTTTGCAGATCATTTCTTTAGCACAGCTCTTCGAAACAAGAAAGGGAATTACTTAAATGGTCTCCCAATTCTATTGTCACTATCTTCTCAATGAGAAGCCTGGGTTTGGGGGAACCTTCAGTGGCAGCGTAACTCCTCCCGAAGGCTTTGCCCTCCCACCTTCTCATCTGGACTTTAAGTTCTTTCCTGATATTGAACATGTTTTCCATAGGTTATTTTTGAACTTCACAGGTTTGTGTGTGTGCCCATGCATGGGTGTGCATGCAGCCCATTACAGCCTTGGACCCCCTGTTTATGTTATCTGTGCTATCTGTGCTTGTATGCCAAAGGGTGTGTTTTTTCCCCATGTCCCCAAACTGTGCTCTGAGTAGAGTGTGTTTTTTTGTATCACAAATCTTTACCTAATGTATTCCTTATCTCATTTCCTCTTTCCTGCTTCCTATAATCACCCCCCCCTTTGGTGCCATTGCCTTACCCATAATATTCTGGAATTAAGCCATTTTCATAGAACTAGTGTTATTTAAAAAAAATGTATAAAAACAGAAGCATTCATTTATTCAAACAAGTTTTATGTGGGCTTTAAGTTAAAACTAAATTAAAACACTGAAACTGATAAACCAGTAAACAACTTTGAAATTAAAAAACAGAGTTTGCATGTTTTCTTTTTTCCTGTGTGGGTTTTCTTTCACAGTCCAAAGATATTTTAACAGGTAAATCAGTAATGCGAAATTGCAAATTTGTGTCTCTGAGTATGAGTTGGTGTGTTTATCTTTGTGTCTGCGCTTTGATGATCTAGTGACCTGCGTTTTAAGACTGTAGGTGCTACAATATGCACCATCACCCAGTGAGGATTCCTGTTCAGGACAAAATTAATTAACAATTTTTTTTAATCAATATTAAATTTTGCATAATATTGTAAAGACAGATGGCAAACAGCTCCATTTTTCAATTTTGGTAATAGCTACTTCCACATTTAGCATGTTACAACAGAACTAACATATTTAAATCTATATATTTACAAATTTTGTTTCTGTTATTTTTTACATTTATTTTTATTGAGTTGGCATTATGAAATTCACTATAAAATGCACTTGATAGGTTTACCTGGACATAGTGACTATGGTGGGTTTGGGTAAATCTTGTAGTATGGATTGCACAGAGAGTAGGAGTTGTTTAATCTCTGCTTCACTGCTGATGTGGTGAGGAAGTTCAGAGTAATCACAGGTCAGGCCAGCTTGGTGTACCTGTGCCATGTCAGAGTGAGTAAGCCAAACAGACAGAGAAAAAGAGAAACAAATCTGATTGTCAATTTTGTAAATTAGAATTTCTCTGTATCTGCATGTAGAATTCATATATACTACAAATCTAATGTATACACCATACGTTCCAAATTATTTTGCAAATGTCATTTTGTTTTTTAAACACTTTGTGCAAAGATTTTTTTATTGTATTAAAATAGATTATGTTTATACCAGCTATATCACAATGTGGATGTTATTGCAAGTGAACTTTTTAATTTTCATCTAAAAAAAAAATGCACAACATATATTATTTCAAATTACTATGTTGAAATCAGTTGTGAAAAAACATCCAATAGGTCATAATAACGCACACAATTCCAACCAAATGAAAAAAAAATTAAATCAATTTTTAAATCATGTCACAGATTTATTTATCTTAACAACTCTCTTATCACCTGAACTCACAAGTAATTGTGTACATGTACACATGTTGTTCCTGCCTTTTTCAATTGGAGTTCCCAGCACCGTCTCCCAGAGCTGTTGTTTTGATGACCACTATTATAGAGATTTTATCCAGGAGATGATGATTATGGCCAAACCATGATTGTATCTGCTTTCAAGCCCATAGCAACCAAGAACATGAGGGTGTATTTTGCAGATGAGTGGATCCTGCAGAAAAGTGATTTAATCTTGTAAGGCATGACTTTTCATTTTATTTCACAGCCAAAAATGCTTACTAAGGAACTACATTTATCATTCGGTGGTCACTAACATCCTAAGGGGTCCCTAAAGGGACCCATCAACTAATTTCTAAATATTCTGGGTCAAAACATAACTCGGGTGGCACAGTGGCTTAGCGATTAGGACATCTCTTCTCAGCGCTGGGGATTTCCAGTTTGAATCCCAATCTGGGTGGAGTTTCCATGTTCTTCCCGTGTCTGCCTTTTCTCTGGGTTCTCCGGTTTCCTCCAACAGTTCAAAAACATGGATTCAAGGTAACGTGTGAGTGAGTGTGCCAAGTGATGGATTGGCACCCTGTCCTAGGTGTATCTGCCAAGTGCCGGAGACGTTCTTCACTGGATGGTCTTGGAAAACCCCACTGCGACCCTAATGGATGAATAAGCGGAAGATAATGGATGGATGGAAGTCATAACTCCACCACCTCCTTACTGACGTTTTTGTTTTGATAGTTTTGTAGGAACAGTGTGGCCATGCACCAGTCATCCAGAGCTTCATTTGTCAGGAGCATCTTGTGTAGCAACACATTTAAATGAAACTTATTTTTCTGGGCCCACTGCAAATGCTTCTCTTTGTGAGTGTCGTTTTAGAATAGCTAAACTAGAGGGTTTCGCACAACCACCGGTCTGTTGAGGATCCCGCGTTGCGAGGTTTGTGAAATCCAGAGACAACAGCAGGCTCAGTTTTAATATTATACACAGTGGTTATACAAAGTACTCAGACCCCTTTATATTTCCACTCTTTGTTTTACTGCAGCCATTTGCTAAAATCAAGATTGTTCATTTTATTTCTTATTAATGTACACTTAGCACCTCACCTTGACAGAAAAAACTGAAATGTAGACATTTTTGCAAATATATAAAAAAAAAACGGAAATATTACATGATCATAAGTATTTAAACCCTTTGCTGTGACACTCAAATTTAACACACATACTGTCCATTTCTTCTGATCCTCCTTGATTGGGGTCCAGCTGTGTTTATTAAGACCTTACACCTTACAATGCATGTCAGAGCACATGGGAATCATGAGGTCAAAATAACTGACCAAGGAGTTCAGAGGTCAAAATGTGGCAAGGCACAGATCTGACCAAGGTTATAAAAGAATTTCTTCAGTACTCAAAGTTCCTAAGAGCCATTCAGCCAAACTGAGGAATTGTGGAAGAAGAGCTTTAGTGAGAGAGGTAAATAAGAACCCAAAGATCACTGTGGCTGAGCTCCATAAATGCAGTAGAGAGATGGGAGAAAGTTCCACAATATCAACTTTATAGTTAGGGCTTTATAACTGGGTGGCCTGATGGAATCCTGTCCTCAGTGTAACATGTATTAAAAATTGAATGAATGACGTCCAGGCTATAAGAAATGTGATTCTCTGGTCTGATGAGACAAACATTCAACTTTTCGGGGTAAAAAAAGTGGTATATGTGGAGAAAACCAGGCGCTGCTCATTACCTTCCCAATACAATTCCAACAGTGAAACATAGTGGTGGCAGCATCAAGCTATGCTTTTCAGCTGCAGCGACAGGACGAATGATTGCAATTGAAGGAAAGATGAATTCGGCCAAATACAGAGATATCCTGGAAGAAAACCTCTTCTAGAGTGCTCAGGACCTCTGACTGGGCTGAAGGTTCACTTTCCAACAAGACTGTGACCCTAGGTACGCAGCTCTGTGACCATTCTTGTTTGGCCCAGCCAGAGCCCTGACCTAAACCCAATTGAGCATCTCTGGAGAGACCCGATGGCTTTCTGGCTGTTCACCAAAGTTTAGAATCCAACCTGACAAAACTGGAGAGGATCTGCAAAGAAGAATGGCAGACGATCCCCAAATCCATGTGGGAAAAAGTTCCTAAGAAGACTCACGGCTCAACTAGCTCAAAAGCGTGCTTCTAATCAGTACAGAAAAAAGGGCTGAAGGCTAAATACTTATGATTGTAAGTACTTATGATTAGAAAAAGTTGTACATTTCGGTTGTATACATACATACATACATACATAGATACATACATACATACATACATACATACACAGATACATA
>JAOUQT010125797.1:0-19120 GCA_025769995.1 Xyliphius kryptos | reverse complement strand
TCCACATAATTACACATCATTTAATTTCTGGACATCTATGGTTTGATTTCTTTGTATGTATGGATTACTTGGGTTGTAACCGACATCTGGTGATTTCATGTCAATAGCACCTCTAGAAATATATATACTGAGAAAAATGGTGACATGTTCAATACTTATTTCACCCACTGTAGGTGATACATACAGTATATAATGATTATCATCCATAAAGCGCATCTCCACACACACACTTTTATAATGCTGTGTGTTTGCATGAGTACTGAACATACATCAGCAATATGCATATTTGCATGCACAAGTTGTGAGCAAGTGTGTGCATAAACACTGAGTATGTGTGTTTTTGCATGAATACTGAACGTAAGTATATGCAGTTATAATGAATGAATATTTTATGATAAGCAACCATTAAGGTTATGTGTGTGTGCATGAGTACTAAGCATGTATATCCACCAGCAACATGTACGTATATGTAAAAATATGTCACTTAAATAGCTGTATATCGTAATTAAAATTAAATGGGTGTGATGATGCTTCATCATTCCTCCAGTTGTGAATGTGGAAACTATTTGGTTCCATTACTTAAGGTTTAAATTAGGAATGGAATAAAAAATAAAAGAAATAGATCAGAAAATACAAGCCAGTTTCTCAGGCTTAGGGGTATTGCATTTATATTAGCCATGAATTTAGTATTTATGGTTTGATTTTCTAAACCACTGTTTTAATACACTGTTGTATTTGCCCTGCCCTTTTTATGTCTCCGTTTTGGTCCATGTGTGAACTGAAGACATTCTGTTTCAAGAAGTATTTGCAAAGCCTTTGGAATGATCTGACTTTCAGTATTATTTACTCATAAAATGTGCTTTGATCTTTACCCAAGTTATAGTAACAAACATAATCTTAAATACACATCACATTGCTTGTCTTCTCAGAAACAAATTGATATTAATATTAGTTTACTGTCTAAATCGTCTCCAAAATCAAGTCTTTCAACGGTAAAATGAGGTCTGGAGGTGTGGGTGGTAAAGTCACCCCACACTATAAAAAGACACATGACGCTGGAAAGAGAAACACATTTTGAAAAACTTGGGTGTTCATTATTAACAAACGTTGCAAATTCAGTTTTGCAATCTTTGAGTGGATGTCCAGCCAAAACCACACAGTGCATTGCTATAAGACAGCAGAATATATTAGTTTAGAGCAGAAGAGAAAAAAAACAATAAAATTCTCTTTAGATCTTCTAATTCCATTAAAAAGGGGTTCGTGGAAAACTATCCTGATTTTAATGGATATTTAAAAAAATTTGTTTTTGGCAGGACAAGGTTATGCAGTATGGTTTGTAACCCCAAGAACTCAGCCCAACTGTGAAGCATGTTGGAGGAACATCTTGTGTGTGTGAAAACTGTGGAATTTCCATGGGAACAATAAATTCAAAGAGGTATTATGAAATCAGACAAAATTATATGGTCGTGGTCCAGCATCAAACAAGACACAAGTCAGTTGGGCAATTTTGCAACAGAAGGATTCTCATATTTTCTTTATCCAGGACTTTATATAATAAATTAACGTGTTCATTAAAAAATGGTTAGTACAGTTGTTTTAAATTGAATCAAATCCAGAGCAGTATAAATAATTAAATACAGATTTTTGATTTTTTACCAGTATCTGTGCATTTTCTATTGAAATTAAATTCCAAAATATAAAAACATTTTAAAACAAAAAATAATTAATATATTTATAAACAATTTCAATGATACATTTCTATAGGTTTTAAATGACATGTTAATCGTCATCTCATCGTGTTCCGCCTAGGGTGCCAATTTATTGCTGGGCACACAGAGACAGAAATACAAACAATATATAGGGGCAATTTACAGCAGACACTTTACCTTAAATTATTGTATTTGGATTGTGGGAGGAAACTGGAGAACTGGAGAACCTTCAGATTGATATCCAAACACACTAACCACTGAGCTACTACAGTCTCGATTCATTGCTGGGCACACACTCACTCACACACAGACATGCACCCAATCACATACCATACCATGTTTTTGAACTGTGGGTGAACAACGTACAACCCACACAGACATGGGGAGAATATGGAAACTCCACCTAGATCAGGATTTGAACCTGGATCAAATTGTGTGCAAACCAGTAAGTCACCCTGCCACAGTAATTAATATCTAAGATTCATTACAGATTGTTGTGAAGGATAGGATGGCTGTTTATATTCTTTATATATATATAGTTGGTGGTACAGTTGGGATGACATTTAGAAATAGTTAAAGATATATAGTTAGAGGTACAGTATTAGAAAGATACATTAGAGAGACATAGATGTTATGTATGTAGAAAGATAGAGAGCTACAGTCAAAAAGTTACATGATCCATACTCTGAACTCGATCAAGGTGAGTTTCTCCCTGTAGAGCTTCACTTAACCTAACATGATTACTAAGGATCGAGTGTCTCCTTCTCTAAGTCCTCTATATGCTCTGCTTACCATCAGACAAAACCACTTAAAACATGCATGATTCAAATAAAAAATAGCTTAAACTTAAATTAGGCGTTTCATTTATCTCTCGTCCTAAATGACGTCAAAGCTTCTGTCAGAAGATTAAGCTACAAGTTCTTTCTAATGACCAAAAGTCAGAACATGACAAAGTAGTAAGAGAGAAGATTAGCAGAGCATATGACAGAAGAGAGGCTATGATTTTGAAAGCTTTGGATTTTCCATTTTTCTTTCTATAAAAAAACTGGTTGTGACTGTTTTGCGCATGCATTATGATGGCTACTTCCCAATACTTTGTCCAAATTTGGACTTTGAAATGCAACCTTCAAGGACTTACATGTACATATACATATTTAAATTGTAAAGGACGATCATAATATATAGGGAACATTTATTAAACAGAGCAGGAACAGATTGGCGTGAATTAATTATTATTTATTATACACTGCTCAAAAAAAAGGGAACACGTCAACCACACTTCTGTAAAATCAACCTGTCCAGTTAGGAAGCAACACTGATTGTGCATCAGTTTCACTTGCTGTTGTGCAAATAGAACAGACAACAGGTAGAAATGAGCAAGACCCCCCTATAAAGGAGTGCTTCTGCAGGTGGGGACCACACACCTTTTCTCTGTTCTCATCCTTTCTGGCTGATGTTTTGGTCACTTTTGCATTTGGTCAGTTCTCTCACCATAGAGGTAGCATGAGGCGGTGTCTACAACCCACACAAGTTATTCAGGTAGTGCAGCTTATTCAGGATGGCACATCAATGTAAGCTGTGGCAAGAAGCTTTGCTGTATCTGTCAGCACAGTGCCCAGATCAGGAAACAGATCCAGATACCAGGAAACAGGTCAGTAAACCAGGACACATGGAGGCCGCCTCATCAGGAGCATGCCCAGGCATTGTAGGGAGACTTTTGTTGCTGGTGATTTAGACATTAATGGCTGTATAGTGAGTTATTTTGAGGGAGGAATAAAATTACACTGTTATATAAGATGCACACAGATTACTTTTTATTGTGTCAAATTGTCATTCCGTCAGTGTTGTCCCATCAAAATATATACTTAAATACCTGCAGAAATGTGAGGGACACTGTGCACAGTTAACCTTTTTAGCTACCGACTGACAAAAAAGATCTCAGATTTCAGTTTGTCTATGTCTTTGGTTGCATATTGTGGCACAGATTATGTTTGCTTCCAATTGACTTGCTTTTCAAATATAATAAACCATAGAATATTAATAAACCATTCATCCACAATTTAATAGTTCTCATTTAGATTAGCTCTAAGAAAATCATAGTACAATTATGAGCCAGTTCTGAGTTCAGTTTACCCTGAAAAAATCCAGCACTAATGTTTGTCACGTACAGCTTCATAAACCTGGCTGGTTTAAGACAATTGTTTTCACAGAAAAGCTTTTAAATCTATCCAAGTTTGTTCAGACTTATCCAAACCTATTTATATCATGTGCAATTGTTTCCTTTTGCTTTTCCACTGAAAGAAGTTTAAAAGCAAGGTTTAGAAACACTTTCTACTCTGTGGCTGATATCTGCCATTTACTATCAAAACATGTCTTTGGCGTGTTTGAAAGGATTTCGTAATGAGTACGCATTTTAAAAACAGCTTTTTGCCACGATGGACTTTCTGATAACAGAAATTATGAAGTTCTATCAACATAAATAAATAAAAGAAAGTCATTTGCAGCATTGTTTAAACAGCAGGAAAAGAGGGAGCTGAAATTGTATCTGCACTAAGAAAACCAATAAACTCTTTCAATTAAAATCATGAGATGCATGCATTTTAAATATTTATCAAATTTTTAGACTTACCCTTGAGAATGCTTGTTATAATATAACCTGTCATGTACTGTGAACCATTTTTTTTTTACCATCAGATTAGCTTTGGTTCTTGAATCAATCCAGGATCCTGTAACTTGGGTTTATGCCAATTTTTAGTAGACTCCAAATCAAGGATGCACTATCAACTACACATATGTATATTGCAGTGTTACAACTTATTTTCTAGCTTCTCCTAACACTCATTGGTTGAGACGAGCAACTCATCACTTAGTGCTGAGTTTTGTGGTAGACCACTGCTCACTCTTGTCCCACTTTTTTCCTCCTGTGTCTCCACTGTTGATTTTTTTAATAGAAAGTGCACCAAGCAATATAAAAATAGATTATGATGCAGAATCTGTTTGGTGTAATTGGAAAAGTTGTAAGAAAGCATTCTTGATTTAACTCTATAATTCTTTTTGGAAAAATTGAGATGTGAGTTTGTTATTGGTTTGCATGTGTCAGAGATTAAACTCCTCCAGATGTTTAAAGTGCACAGATTACAGAGTGGCTTTACAAGGGACAGTGTGTAGGCACAGCATCCGCTCACTAACCAAGCATTTATTATCAACTCAAATATGCCAGATCCCCTGGGTGGCACCTGACTTGGGTTTCACACACTATTTTAACACCTTTCTCTAGTTTACTTGCAGCACAATCCCTATATTGCATACATTATCAAACCATATAGACATTATTCCAGTTCATGTTAAGGCTTAATATGTTTGTTTCAATCCATACACCATACACCCTTCCACTGTCACCGGA
This sequence comes from Xyliphius kryptos, assembly GCA_025769995.1. Lineage (NCBI taxonomy): Eukaryota > Metazoa > Chordata > Actinopteri > Siluriformes > Aspredinidae > Xyliphius > Xyliphius kryptos. The sequence continues at coordinate 14,008 of JAOUQT010125797.1, read as the reverse complement.
TTACTGATTCCACACAGCTGATTTTCATTCTCACTCTCAGTATTTGAGGACAGCCAAGACACTCACTTCCCAACAAACCAGAGGGTTCATGTTCTTTTGTATGGTTCAGATTCTGAAGTTTATAGTTTCTTGCTTTGCTTCCCATTCCCTATTGTCCATGCTCTCACATTTGTTATTGATAAGTTTGTTGCAACTACAGTAATACCATCTCTGATCCTGCACACTCAAATTCCCAAAATGCTTCATTCTAAAAATTCAAAAGAACACATACAATAAATAACAAACACCTGCCAATGACCAACAAAAACCTAAAATGTAAAGCAATTAAAAGTAAATAAATCTCATTAAACATTATTAAACTGTTAAATATTGGTGTATCTAAAATCAAATGGAGAATTAAAAAAAAGAAGTTTTTAGAAGTTTTACCTTTGAACAGTGCACAAGTAAACCTTAACCAATTATGTTAAACCAGCTTCTTTCTTATTTTTTACATTGTGGATTCTCACTGAAGGCCTCAAAACTATGAATGAACACATATGGAGTTATGTACTTAACAAAAAAGGGTGAAATAACTGAAAACACTCTAGTGTCTGCAAAATAGCTTTGCTCTGATTACTGCTTTGCACACTGTTGGCATTCTCTCAATGAGCTTCAAGAGGTAGTCACCTGAAATAGTTTTAAAAATAGTGGATTTTTAAAGAACAGTTCTGCTGTATTTCTACATATTTCTTGAATTTGATGTGACCAGTTGTGAACTATAAAAATAGTATTTTAATATTTAATTAATTTTTATGCACCTTTATTAGAAAAAAAATGTTTACAAGATCGACCTAATGCAAAGAACAAACCAAACTTTACAAAGTTATAGTAACTAGAGTTTAAACATTAAGCCCAGATTTCTATGTAGCAGCACAAAGCTCAACAGGTTATATATCACTACCCTGAAACTAATCCGGTACAGATCCTCTATCAGTGTTTAACACATCACACATGCTCAAGACATCACACATGCTCAATACTGCAAGTTCTCCCCCCATACGATCTGACTAACTCTGTTTTCCCACTCTGCTTTCAACCTGTCACCTTTATCTTGATACTCAACAAGCCATGATAAAAATTGACTATTACCTTTCATTATCATCAATAAATTGTAGCAAACTTTTGTCTTTTTAAATCTCATCGTACTTGTGTATAGTGACAATAAAGGCATTTTATTCAATTCTATTATAAAATAGAATAGAAAGTAGCTTTCAACAACCTGCTAGACTTAATATAATGAGTAATTGGTCAGAAATCCCAAGTCCCATTTGTGAGCTGTTTTTGTAGCGATTTAGGAACTTAGTAACAGGGTCACGGTGGGATTCCTCATGCCCATCCAGGGGAGAACATTTCAGGTGTTGGGAAGATACACCCAGGACAGGGCGCTAATCCATTGCTGGCCACACTCACACACACACACACACACACACACACACACACACACACACACACACACACACACACACACACACACACACACACACAAACTATACTGAGCAATTTAGAGCATTCAATTTACATGGCATCCAAGTTTTTGGACTGTGGGAACTAACCGGAGAACCCGAAGAAAACCCACATGAACATGGAAACTCCACCCAGATTGGAATTCAAACCGGGAATCCCCAATGCTGAGAGGCGAACATGTTAACCACTCATTTTCAAATGTTACACTTGAATAATTATTTTCATTAAATGACATTCAGAATTAAATCAATGTTGTATGTTACTTAAAGCTACATTACTAAGTATGTATTATTGCCTGAGTACACAATTTAAAAAAAATGTAGAAATTAAAAAATAATAATAAAAAAAAATTACAAGGGAAAAGTAATGGAGATGTCTGCATTTGTTTAATGTTTTTAAACAAATTTTATTTTATTTTTTTTAATTTTGTGCTGTTTTAACTTTTAGATGAGGCAGGCAGACAAATAGGTTAAGATCTCAGAAGTTACTGATTTATGTGAATTGAAACAGTAAAGGTGTATAAAGAGGCACTTCCTTTAAATCAGACGTTGGTTGTGGGATATTTACTTGTTAACAATTAAACATCTGTTTAACATGTATATGAAAGTGAAAGATTGACTGAATATAAACAAGTCAATAAAAGTAATTAAATCTGACTCACACTAATCCTGAGATCTGTGAAAATGAGCTAGCTCTCAGTGCTCAATTTCAACAATAATACTCGTTGTTAATGTACAAACTTTGTAAGTGTCTAATAATGGTTTAAATTCAAGACATCAGCCATTTTAATAAGGTTTTGATTTTTAATTAAACATTCTCACATTTTATTTCATGCCATGTGCATTAATACAAGTGTTATATTCACTATTCAGTAGTAGTACAATAATAGCAATATCACATGACCACAGAAAGCTCTGAACTCCCTCTTGACTAGACACTCTGCGGGTCCTGCACTTTTATTTATGGTCTACTAGTCGGAGTCGTATGCTGTAGGGCACTTAGCTCTGTCTGCTACCTGATGTGATATACACTACTTCTTATAAATAAAAATATTAACAGGACAAAATATAGACAGCACAAAGGAGCAGTGGTTAGCAAACTCACCTTACACAAAAAAGGCCTTGATGTTTTTTTGTATAGCTTTTGCATGTTGGTTTATTTACAATGAAATGTTTCCATTCCATAAAGCATTTAAATGATCATTCATGCATTGATTATCTTCCCCTTAATCCTCTACTAGAGTCACGGGTGGGGTTCCCTATGCCCATTCAAGGAAGAACATTTCAGGCACTGGGCAGGTACACCCAGGACGGGGTACCAATATATTGCTGGGCACAAACTCACTTTCTCTCTATTGCTCACTCACCCACACATTATATGGGGCAATTTAGAGCAGCCAAAATACCTTAAATACATGTTTTTAGACTGTAGAAGAAAGCCAGAAAACACTCACACACACGGGGAGAACATATAAACTCTTATTGGGATTGGGATTTGAACCTGGAGAGACGAATGTTCTAATCACTAAACCACCATTCCACCCAATGAATGTAGGGATAGGTGCCATTAAATAATTTTGCAAACCAAACAGGATAAACAACTAAGAAAATGATTTAGAATGAAAATGGTTCAAATGGAATGAAAATGCCTCATGTTTATCATAAACGCTACAGATTTGATTTTACATCATATCCCTTTTTCGAGCAGTCATCTGGTTTGGTGTTACCTTTAGGGAAGCAGATTATGCATGGGACATTACTGCATCGTTTAATGCAGGTCAAATTCCAGCATGTTACACCCTTCCTTCCGTACCTTTAGAAGCGTAACGTACTGTAAAGTAACTATAAATTTAAACCTCTTTTTCATGGTTGTCGTGAAAAGCAGCATGGTCCTGGCAGTGACCTCTTTACGTCTGCATTGCACAAACCATTCAGAGAAACATTTGTTTTATATTTTAACTTTAAAGCAGAGCTTTTTGCAGATGATGAAAGATGTAAACAGGAAAAAATAAATCTAGAGCTAAGAACTTAAAATATCCCGCTGAATTTGGGCCTAAAATCTTTTATTAAAATAACATTATCTAAAACTTTAAAAAAAAAGCATACAATCTATTGTGTTTTAAATTGACATTTATACCAATATGAACAACATGAGCTCAATCATAAGGTCATACTTTTTTCTTGACTTTTGTCTAAACCAAAAAAACAACTGATGCAAGTATGTATAAGGCAACCTAATGATTGATTACTCTTTTACAATAATCACTGTGTCACCATAATATCTTGCCTTAGTTGGATACTGGCAACACTCCAAGTATAAGGCTGAACAGTTGTCGCATGCTGATTTTTATAACCGTGTACAATATATAGGTTGTTAAAAGCAGGGTCAGGGTATTCTCAATCATGGCTATATAGGCTATTACATGTGATGATCATGGTCTTGTGCACTAGAAAGAAAGCAAAATAAGAAAAAAAAACAATTGTGGACTCAATATGGATTGTTGATGCTTTAAAAAGTGCTTGAGGTAGCGATCCATCTTGCTTTCCCCGTGTTTTTACATGTGTGAACCAGAAAGCATTGCGTTATTCATCTTATTAGTCAATGCCAAGGAACATGTCATATGGTTTGTCAAACTGGGCAAGAAAATACAGAAATTCTGACATGCTAGACTTTTTGTCTAGGTGTCATGGGGCGATCCAGATGTCATACTCCAACGGGTGGTTCCTTATGCAATCCTAATGCTCATGCGCAGGCCCAAACTTTGTCACTAACGATAAAATTTACTTAATATCATGTAAAAAATGACTGGTGACTAAATTAAATGTACTAGGTGCAATGTATCTGATACATGTACGTGTACACTCATGGGCTTAAAATGAGGCAAAAAAACAACAACAAAAAAAACTACTGTCTATTAAATAAACAATTTCTTCTTCAAAAACTTTCCTCCATTTTTCTATGCTTTATTTATGGAAAAACACATTTAAGCAATCATGGTTAGTGTAGTAACATTTCAAAGCATGAATGCCTCACTTCGTTGTTCCAATGAGAATAGTGCAAATACTCGTATTTTTTATTTATTGTTTGTTTTATTTATTGTCTTTCTTAAGGCCCAAGTTTTAAAACCTATTGTGACAGGGATGAAAAAAAAAACACTTGACACTTGGGAAGAAACTTTGAAAAATCTAAGGCTTAGTGTGGCACACATACTTTTTGCGCAGTGTCAACAAGAATTAACCAAATAAGTATGTTTGTCAGATTCCTAAAGATGAACTTTTATGAAATATGATGGGTCATTGCAGTGAATATATTTATTGTACAAGGCTTTGTTCAGCCAGTTGTAATTATATTTTTGCTTTGATGCCAACATCTGAAAGCATTTAATTTGTAATTTATTTAGGGCTTTATGGATAAAAGTTAAGTAGCCCTGTTCATGTTTGCCTGGGAAAACTAACTATATAAAAATGCTAAAATAACAGCAATAAATGAAATACTTACACACATTTATTTAATAGTGTTTTATTTTTTTGAACTGCTTTAATAATAGTAAAATAAACTGATTTATATGTTCTGAATTGATCTTTAATAAAGTATTTGTGGAGAACCTCAAATCAATACATAATACTAGTGCAGACCATAAACCTTGGGGCCATAAAGCAAGCAGGGCTTTTAAAGCAATGTGAAATGCAGTTTTATAAACATTACTAATGTGGGAATCAAACGATAAACTAAGTTCTAGCGTAAAGTTCGCTTATTTATATCTTCTAGCGGTTTTTTGGCTTACAGAAGCTGCAAAGAGTTGAAAATTTGAATTATGATCTTTATATATCATTACAGCCATAATCCTGTTCACCAGTGGGAGTCTAGTATGCTTCATGTCTGCAGGTATTAAAAACAAAAGAAAAAAGGAAGTGGCTCCTAAGGCTGAAGGGTTGTGGAAAATCAGCCAGTCTTACAAGCTGAGAAGCGGTGGGAACTGGGACGTGCAGAAATACCCTGGAAAGTGCTTCAAGTCTGTGAAAAAGTCCTATTTATTTTCTGAATCTGCCCTAAAACCTTTCTTTCATCTGTCTAAAATAACGTCCTAAAAGCCATATGCTTCCACCCCCACAGGGGTCCTTGTGGTCTAATGTATGTTTGGGGGATTTTTTTTGATCTGGATTCTAAGAGGTTTGAAATGAGTGTTGCTTCCTGAGACAAGACCCTCGACTGCTACTAGACTCAACTCATATGGACAAGCAGGCAAGGCTGACAGCTTTTATCATCTACCTACGAGCCAACGGGAGCGCAGTTGCAATCCCCTTGTGACAGCAAACACTTCGCCCTCACAACATATGGCAAACATTTTCTACTGTGTGCACACTCTTTGTCAGGCTGTGATTGCCGTGTAATTTTGGTTGGCAATTTCATAATGAGACCTGGTGAATCTAGGTTATGTTGGCATGAAGCAACTAAAAGGTTGGACTTATCAGATGCAGAACGTGAGACGGTGGATAGGCATAAGTCATAAGAAAAGCAACATAGAGTCAGGAATAAAACATTACCAGGAACAAATATAAGGGAAATGATCCAGCATTAAAGGTCAGGAACAAGAAAGGGATCTGTCCAAGAACCAGGTATCCTTCAGTCTAAATTCAGAAAAATGGTGGCTAAGGAAAAAAAAAACGATAGCACCAAAAGAAAGAACTAGCTGGCAAAAAATAGGACATCCTTTTTGTGTAAGGGGATTTTGTTAATTAAACAGCTTTAACGTAGGGATATGAAAAGCCTTGTCTGAAAGCTCACATAAGCTAGAACTGTCATTGAAAACGGTCACACTGTGAATGACTATTAAAAGGAAACAAAGCCTGCCATTTGTCTTAGTGTCCCTTTGTGTGAAGGCTACCATGCTTTGTCTATAATTTCACACAGTGCAACTAAAGTTTTTGAATGAAGTGAATGGACGCACAACTCGTTCAACTGCTTATGGATAGGTGCCTGTAAGTGGTCTGCTCTCTGGACACGAGTGGATCGGCCAACAGCAGGAAAGGACAAGGACAAATCTCTACAGCCAAAACTGCTGAACAATACATTGTAAACAACCAATTTTTTGTCTTCTAAACCAAGTTTAAAATCAAGAACTAGTTAAAAATTGAAACTGTCATAATGAAAAATATAAAAAAAAATGAAAGTGAGTTGCAGTGGAACACTGGTTAATGCTTCTATATAACAGAAGAAATTTCTTACATTTAGTTTCCCAGCAGGGCAGGCCAGGTCTCTTACGTATAAAGTTTGTATGTTCTCCTTGTGTCTGTGTCAAATGTGTCTGTGTGCTCTGGTTTATATTTGCAGTTTAAAAAAACGTTAGCAGGTGAATGTGTGTGCTGTACAATGGACTAGAGAGTGATATGATCAAAATGAGCTGCTTTGGAAATAACTGAATTAAATATGACCGAAAACTACACAATCCTTAAAGCAAACTCGTAAAAAAACCTCTGACTTCTACAAATCAAGGTTGTAGACTAATTAAGAACTGAACGAGATTTTAGAACCCTTAGTATTCTAAGTACATAGTAATATGACACATAGGAGAATGTATAAAGAATAAAAATATATAAAATATTTGACAGCATTCATGCAAGCCTTAATGCAGCTATGTTCCATATACAGATGGCCTGTATACCTCTAGTCTCGGTCACTTGGCAATAGTTAACTGAAACAAACCTTTATCATGCCCATCTTTAAAAACTAGAGTGTGTCTGTGTATTTAAGCATGTATCCACATGTATGTGAAGACTAAGCGGAAGTGTGCAACCTGCCATGTGTGGCGCATAAAGATGAAAGTGGGATTCTGGGGCCACTGCGAGAGAGAGCAGATGGAACAAGGCTGGAAATAGGTCTGAACGCTTCTCACACTGCTCCACGACGAAACTACATGTAAGAATTTTCTGCTGTTAAATAGAGGCATTAATATTTTCATTATTACACTACTTTAAGCATTTACATTTACACTTGCCAGTATGATTCTAAGTACACTTTTGCAACGCTATTTTCACTTCCGACCAGTTTCTCATGTATTGTACTGCTGAGCTGCCATGTGCTCACTCCATCACACATGCAACCACAATTGCATATTTTGTCCAAACTCAAGACAGAGTTTCACACGAACCATTGAAGAGTCAAGTAAACACCAGAGACTTCCACTTCTCTCTGCACCTTGTGCCAGTGAAATTGCTTGCCAGTAGAAGTTGAATGTGCAATGACAGTAAAGAATCCACAATGGGTTTTACTACCAATCAGGCACGTTTAATCATGCCATTGCAATGTCCAGCCAAGTTTAAGACACAGAAAACATCAATGTCTTCCACATTAATTCCCTAAAGGGGAACCTAAGCAGCCGTACCCACCAACCTTTATGTACAAAACTAATGCAGAGTGTATGTTGCAGTTCAGGCTGCTATTATTAGACCATGCATCTAGCATTGTTCCTGACTTGTACCTCATCTTCAAATTGAAATGGATTTGAACGTTTATTAAAGGGATTTGACCATTTGTAACTTAACTATTAAATTCATTAATAAAAATTATTGAATGTAGCCCCAAAGAAGATACCAGTTAATCTAGACCCTGTGTTGTGAACAAATCTTAAAATAATCATAAACCACTGTTTCTTTATCTTGCAAGACTTTTCCCCCCCTTTGGCTTTTGTTTTAGAGCTATTATCCCCAAAACAAACGTTAATCTAATGTGATTCAAGAGTGCATTCTGTGGTCCTTTGTTGATTGTCTGTTTGATGGTGTGTCCGAAACCTTTTTTATTTATTATCACCTGTCATTAGTCATTGTTTATACAGTGCTTATACCCAACTGTGCTTCATCATGTATTCTCCTTCTTAGTCCTTAAATAAACTCTCCTCCTTTCCATTTCCATTTCCCTTACATTTAAAATCTGTACTGTAAGAAATCATTATAACTTTGGACACTTTCTTTCTGGGCAAGATCTGGCTCATCTCATGGTTAAACACAAGTAAGCAACCAATTACTCTCAACATAAAAAATCTGCATCATTTTCTTTTTTTGTGATTAAAAGACCTGTAACCACTTTTTCATTGCACTACTAAGATTTTTGGTAGATTGGATTTTGATGAATTTTCCCAAATATTTTGCCAAATATAATTCTGGAAAGAAGTTATTAATTAGAGAATTAATAGACTTATTTAACTACTTTACTTGCCCCTGGGGTCTCTATAACCAGGTAAATGTGTTTGTTTTTAGAAAATAAATAATCTGGTGTAAATTACCCATGCTTTCCAGGATTAAAGAAAACAGATGATGGCGATGTAAAAAAAAAAGCCATCTTTCACAAAATCCATATGTTCATGTTTCATTCCTGTGGTATGATGATGGAGTCGCCATATTAATGCCAGCAGGATTGTATGGTCTTGACAGTAAAATGACAGAAGCCATATTTATTTTGGTAGTGTTACAGGGAGCTGAGCAGAGCTTCAAAAATGTCCCCATGAGGAATGTAATCATGGTAAATCAAGAGAAGCATAGATTTTGAATAGGAAAGAAAATGTTTTGAAGGGAAAGGCAAAGGACACTACGGGCAAGAGTTCAGATGTGTTGGAAGACTTCACAATCCCTTAGGGTTTTTAAAGGCCACATTAATTGAGCCCAGTGAGAAACATAAAACAGGTGTAAAGTCTGACTTTGTGATATGATGAATAAAGATCAGGCGCATGAGGGATTCACCTGGTAAAATTATCTTCTCCATCTTAAGAATCAGTTTATATTTTTTACTTATTCGTATGTTTTAAAGAAATGTTATGATTTAAATGACAAAAGTAAGGTAAACTTTTTGGTTTTGGGTAAGGTCCTTTTTTGTTTAAGTCCCAGTACACAAAACAAGGTGCATAAAGTCATGGTTGGGGGAGTTTGGTGTAAAAAATTTTTTTTCCATGGTAAGCCCCAATGGTCTACTGATTACCTGAAACGCCTTCATAACTGCCAACTACCACCATAGCAACCGTCTGGAATTCTAAAGCAAATGCCTACTGACAACCGCCTGTTACACCTTAAAAAACACAGAGAGAGAACTTTCAGCTTAACAAAAATATTGTTTTTTTTACCTTATTAGTCCATATTTATTCTTGCTGAATTATCAATTATTGCATGCCTACATTGATCTTATGCAGACGGAATATAAAACCATTTTTTAATCCAATAAATCTGATGACATTTTAAACATGATTTAATGGCAATTATTATGGCTGTTTTTTTATTTTTATTAAAAACTGACATTCAAACAAACACAATATCTAGATTAATATATTTGAAATGAATTGTAACTCTGTCCACAGGGAAAGACTTCTCTAAACATTACAACCTAAAAGCAATACTAACAAAGTTAAAGCAAAGAACAGATGTAATGTCCCTGAATTTAGTGGAAAGCTCTACTTAGCAGAGTAGATGATCTTACAGCAGTACTGGAGGACCGACTCTCGGCAATGTAAAAGAGAAAGCAATATTAACCCAGCATCAATTTAATTAAAGAATTTTTGAATAGGAGATGTCGATTTCCCGTAACCAAGACCCGTTAGCACTGCCAAGGAATAAATCAGCAAAGAAACCCCCAATCTGTCGACTGAGTCTTAACCCCAAGATAGCAGCCACAATGTCAAAACAGGTTCTGCAATCTGGATTTAGAGTTTTGGATGAAGTTGATAAGACAAATTCATTTTATTGACTGTAAAATATCTGCCTGGCTCCATTTACAAACTAATTCTTGTGAGATTCAATCCAGACATCTCCAGATGGGTAATAAAAATAGGAAACAAACGTGTTGTGGTTAATTATTGTTTTTCTTTTTTTTCACTGCTAATAAGAAGAAAGTATAACCATATGTTAGGCTATAATTATGATTATGAGTTTTGTGGTACATGGTAGATAATCAGCTAACATGAAACAGCATGCATTTATTAAACTTTACTAACCTTGCAATTTTATAAAGGGAATAAAATTTGATAACACTTATATTTCCTAAGTTCTTTAATTAATATAACAGTGCATTTAATATTTAACCTGTTAAGGGTATAAACATTACAAAACATTACATTAAATCAATTATTGTCTTCTACTTAATCCTCTACAAGGGTCGGGGGCGGGTCAGGGGCGGGGCGAGGGGTTTCAATCCCATCCAGGGAAAAACATTTTGAGCGCTGGGCAGGACACCCAGGACAGGGACCAATCCATCACTGGGCTCACACTCACACACACAGACTATATGGGGCAATTTAGTACAGCCATTTTATGTCGAATCCATGTTTTTAGAACGTGGGAGGAAACCGGAAAACCCACGCGGGAGAACATGGAATCTCCACCCAGATTGGCTGAGAGGCAAACATGCTAACCACTAAGCCACCAAAACGTTATACTTGAGGGTAAAAATTGTTTATACTGTATCTGTGACGTAAATATAGCATTTGTTTATGGTCCTAAATCAAATCTAGGTTTCTTATTAAATGGGAAAATAATAGATATATTTTGTTAAAACGTTTGCTATTTGTTTTGTATTTATTGGTATTGTTATTTAATTGAATTATTAAATAAAAGGTCATCCATCAATAGCAGAACCCACTCAGGGGGAAGACCATTTTCATCTGGGTCACCTGTTATTAAACCCCTTATAAAACAAAGACCAGTGGATTACCAGTTAAAAGTTCTTGATAGGCAAATGCAAGATAAATCAAAACCTGGCCTCAGAAACCTGGAAATGGACACACCAATATAACACTGGACTAACCTCGGCCTGCCAATGAGCCCCACTTGCCCTGGGAAAGCAACCTGTCCTATGCTTCTGTTGGTCATGATATTCTGTTTCGGCACTTGCCTGTGATATTACCCAGACATAATTTAGCATTAATCATAACTGAAGTTCAGTGCCAAGACCACATCTCATTGAGAGTCATCATCAGCAGATCCCTTTCTCCCCCAATAGGCCCCAGGTTTTAGTAATGAGCGCCAAGCAGCCTGTCAGTAATCAAATGAGTAAACCAAAGCACCAGCTCTCTCTCTCTACACTGAGAGCATCCAAAAGGGTTTTACTCAGTGGTGGCAAAAGAGCAGAGCTTGCTATTTGTTTTGGATGAGTCGGCCCACTGCGCCGCTCAGCAGAAGAAGAGAGTTCAAGCCAGAAGGAGTAAATTAGCTGTCTGTGGAGGCAGGCATCTGTGCTGGCTTGATGGCAAAAAAAGAGCATGTTTGACACAAAGATGTTCAAAAATGGATCTGGATTTTGGTTTTCCAAACCAAACATGGGCAGCGAGTCAGATGCCGAATTTGGAATTGAAATGTGCAGGAAGAGGGGAAGACGAGTAAATTCTTTCTGCCGAGGCACTAAGGTGTCACTGTTCAACTACAAACACACAAAATTCTGGAAAAATAAGGGCATGTAAATGCTTACCAGAGCTTCATTCATGTGTATAAAAGGGCACACCATTTATATTCTCTCATACAACATATTAAATGTTCTTTATTTTTAATAGTATCTCAAGACTATCACCTCTTAATTGTACCTGGCATAAGTATCAGAACCAATGGGGCCACAATAGAAAGTCTTCAGATACAATTTTTGTTGGTATGTAGAGATGGTCTGTATATGCGGTACTAAACATACAGCTGCTGTGACCTATGCTTTAATGAATTAAAAGCCCGAAAATATCATATCTGGTGGCAAATTTACCAAATTTTTAAGAACAGCATGGTGACACAAATACCTTTTGAAGATACAGTGAGCAAAAAATAGGAATATACTCTTTGCATACTATCATCTCACTACATAGTAACTACTCTGCATGCTGAATAATCACTATTAAAAGTGCAATACAGAGTTCCAAAGTATTACAAATAATACTTTTCTATCGGCGGGTATACAAATCCTAATGCCAAAGTTTCATGTTGCAGTCAAACAAATATTAACATTTCAGGCATTTATTTTGGTGAGCTTCCTTCTTTCCCCCCACAGTATCTCCTCCACCATAATTCCAGTGTTTAATGACAGTGGCAGTGGGAAGTGCTGAACAGTGCTCAGCGGGCGTTTCATTTTCGAGAGCAGTCAAGCGCCTATTAATAAACAGTGTTTATGGGCCACGCAGTAGCCCACCCCAGGGAGTCCCACCACACACTACCACAAGAGGAGGATGTGCCTGCAGGGGAGCGTTGGCCCAGCAACCAAGTAGTGAGCTCAAACACTGAGCGGCCATGCAACACTAAATTTCTACGGCTGGTAGATTGTCTGGAATTCTGTATCCAGGTGCAAAGTCTTTGCTTTTGGTTTCAACAAAGTAAACTTCTGCAATTCTGTAATTTTTTTTCCTTTAAATGGTTTGGGAACAGGGGCACAAATAGGGGTTGGATATCTGTAAATACGCCCGAATATCTGTAAATATTCTGTGATGGTATTTCAGCTGAGAGCAATGGAAGCTGGATGATCAGATATACAATGCCAGAAATAGTGTAGCTGCTTCTTCTGGAGGGCTTTTTCTGCCCTTCGTTCTCCAGCGCTTTTATCTTGTCTCAGATATCCTATATCCACTTAATCCATAACTGTATAGAAGTTCTTATGTAACTCAAAACTGGTGTCTAGTGTCTGCTCTTAGGAGTATTATGGTAAACGTGATATTATCCAGTCCAGGATTGATTTCTTTGTTTCATCTTAGCTCCTATACTGTGTGGTCCTGACTGGGCCGTGTGTTTAAACATACATGTTTATAGTCTCCCCATAATCACACGTATGTCATTTGCTGAATGGAGAAAAAAAAGCTGCCCTGTATTCAGACACTAATTCATTAAATTCCACGATTATGGGGTTAATTGAAAGTTATTCAAAAGGTAACATGATGCAACTTGTAATTAAATCAAGATTTGAGGCCTCAAAAAAAGGGAGATGGTACTGTCTCTAGATCACAGCTCACAGTATTTTAATCTATGCATGCCATGGCTATCTACTAATAAAATTAATTAATGATAAAGGTATATTTTACATATAGCAGAGAGCTGTTATAAAGAAATAAAAGACTGCTATATCCTAAGAGTAAGTATTAAACAAAGCCATGTAATAAACACAAATGGAAACTTTATAAATTGTATAAATAATAACTGGTGCATCACGCAACATGAGTTACAAGTGTCAGCAAAAAAGAAAACCTAATGCTTTCGTTTTTGCATTATTAAACTAGAGAGTTTGTGGTATTAATTTAATGAACAAATTAATTTCATCCTATCGTCCTCCAGACAGATGATGTTTGTGTTGGGATTTTCATGAATTAGATTTTCTAAATACATACCTGAACGTGAATAATACAAAATACACTGCTCAAAAAATAAAGGGAACACAAAAATAACACATACCAGATCTCAATGAATAAAATATTTCAGTTGAAAATCTTTATGTAGTAGATAGTGAAATGCGTTGAGAACAAAATAACATAAAAATGAACAAAATGTAAATCAAAATGATTATCCCA
>JAOUQT010125697.1:0-19122 GCA_025769995.1 Xyliphius kryptos | reverse complement strand
GTAATCTAAAATCCTCTACCCCCCCCCCCCCCAACCCCCGTATGGTTTTATTTCATTTTGGGAGGGGTTGGTTGGGTCGTTGGTATATACATCGTCTAATAAAAGTAATTGCATGCACCCCTATAAAAACCTCTAACAGGTGTACGATTCAAAGCATTTTACATTGTAAAGTATGTCAAATACAGACTGGCATTTTTATTGGGTTCAGATCTGGTAGTTCAGCTCACGAGGGCAGACCCCATGTGACCAGAGGAAACAGTCCTGCTTTTTTTGCTACTTATTCGCGTGATGTTAAGGGTCTCAGTGAGTCAGTGGGTTTGTTTGGTGCAGCCACGGCACCGTGCCATTTTAATATAAAATCTCCAGTCATGCAGAATCATTTTCAAAGTCTATCAGTACTGAATGAACAATTCTGAACCCTAACTACAGGTGAGTGATCAAATGGTGGCTTCTAAAATGTTCTCACAGTCTGTCAAAACTGCAAATCTGTTGATTAACAGGGTTAAAGCTTGGATTTCTATTAATAGTCTTTATTTTGCAACCAGAACAAAGAAGAGCTCAGTGTCCAGGATGAAAGAGCCGAATGACAGTGGACACGGATGGAATCTCTATGTGATTGATACAGTGTCCACAATGCAGCTCTACAGAGAAATGGTACCAGAGCCCTACTGATATAATAAAGTTTATTTATGAAATGGCTAGTTCCGGTTTTCAAATCTGATTGGTTGAGCCGATTGTCCAGCCATGACATTTTTGAAAATAACACACGCTTTACATTCGTATCAATGTGTGATATACAATACATTATTTCCCCGATGTTTTTTTTATAAACTGCGTTCTGTAATATAGTCTCTAGATGAGTTTTTGATTGTTAAAGAAACTGTTGCTCAGGGTCAGTGTTCACTTTGAAAATCAGACTAGATTACATCGTGGAAGACCAGTTTATTAGTAGTTTAGTTTTTGATAAATGCATTATTGAATCAAACCTTTTTTATTAGTTTGTTTGTAACCATTTTATAAAAGCAATAAGACACTCAAGGATGGACATTATTGTGAATAAATACTGTGAAAATTTAAAATTAAAATGTATTTCCAATAATGCACACCCTCACGTACCTTACTGCATAATTATACTCATATAATTGTATATGAATATAATTGTATGTGAATAATTGTACTAAATTCATAATTAGCAGAAATGACAGTGATAAACCTGTAAAATGTTAGTTTATGTAATAGCACTGTGTAAGAAGGGCTAAACATCCATTATTTAGATTGTGTTACAAATACAGATAAAATGCAAACATATGCTATAAATACAATGTGCTTTTGGCGTAAGATTATAAAAGACTATTATATAACTAATAGAAAGGTGGATTTATGTTATGATTCTATATTAACACTTTGTCTTGTGTCTCTCCTGGCAGGTGGACTACAGTAAACGCTATGAGCAAACCAACCCAACCTCCAAGAATTGCTTGCACCTACTGAGTGAAGCTCACCTGCTGCTCAGGGCCAGTCTGTTGTGCCCCACTGAGTGCGAATCAACGGACAAATCTGAGCTGCAAGACGCATTTCGCGAGAGCTGCGCTCAGCTGGGAGATTGTTTCAGCAGGTCAGGAAAACATCATGCAGCATTACTATAAAGTATTGTGTACTATAAAGTGATAAAGTGATCTTTGTTGTCTTCTGTACAGGGAGGAATTTGTCCTCCACATTTAACACACTAAGTAAAATGAGGAGGTATGCTTGGAGTGGTTGGCAGCCCTGAATATGGCGCACGGGGAGAAATTTGTGTTAGGTGCCTTGCCAAGGGCACTTCAGCTAAAGCACTTGGTGGGACCGGGAATCAGATGATATTTGTGTGATTTTTGCCACCTTGATTGTTGGGGTGAAAGCACGAGATCAGCAGCTCTGGATCAATGAAGGTTAAAAGCTGTGTTCAAGGGCTGACATTGGCAATTTTTTTAGATTTGTGTTTGAAACTCCAACCTAGTTCAGATCAGTAACCCAAGGCCCTTCACTGCAAAAAAAAAAAATGAACTCATTATATTGGCAGATGACTTAATGTAATTCATTTACATTTTTTCTTGATTTGTGTTTATCTTGTTAAGATTTTTTTTTAAATAAGAATTAAAAAACTTATATTATATTTGACTATTCAAGTCAAAGACAAGATTTGTTTGTTTTCTAAAGATTTTCTCATCAAGATTTATTATTTTCCACCGTTAACCCTGCTAATTCTCTAACCACCTTCATCGATTAATTCATTAGTTATCTTCCGCTTATTCCTCTACTAGGGTCGCGGTGGGGTTCCCCATGACCATCCAGGGGAGAACGTCTCGGGCCCAGGACAGGGCGCCAATCTATTGCTGGGCACACACTCCTACATCCACACATACAAACACACACTATACAGGAAAATTTAGAGCATTCAATTTACCTGG
The DNA here is from genome assembly GCA_025769995.1 of Xyliphius kryptos. NCBI lineage: Eukaryota > Metazoa > Chordata > Actinopteri > Siluriformes > Aspredinidae > Xyliphius > Xyliphius kryptos. The sequence goes on along the minus strand of JAOUQT010125697.1, from coordinate 16,675 downwards.
AATCCATGTTTTTGGACTGTGGGAGGAAACTGGAGAACCTGGAGAAAACCCACACGGACACAGAGAACATGGAAACTCCACCCATATCGGGATTTGACCCGGGAATCCCCAGTCCTGAGAGGCGAACGTGCTAACCACTAAGCCACCGTGCTGCCCACCATTCATCAAGTTTATAGTAAATTATAATTGTATTTGAATATTAATTCCATCTCCCAGCCTTTTCTGTCCAGGTTGGGGAAGAGAGACTATCACTTGGCTCTTCCATACTACAAGATGTCTGGTCTGTCTGTGACGGAAGTAATCACAAGGAATGTTGCCATATGTAAAGGCGCAGATTATGGAAATGGATTCCTTTTTTTCCTCAAGCACTCGCTCAACGATGAGAGCATGGAGGAGGAACTCAGTACAGTACGAGAACACTTTTTGTAACCTTACTACATGTCTGTATTTGATTTCTTTATACACTACAGCGCAACAAATAGTAAACTGTTAGCTTTTAATGTTTTCAACAACAAATATTTCACCTGTAGTAACATTTTAATAGCTTTTATTATTGAGTTTTAAATAGTAAAGGAGTCAGTGTCAATATGGATCTCGTCCCATGACCATCCAGGTGAGATTTTTTGGGAGCTGAGCAAATATATCCTGAACAGGGTGCCAGTCCATTGCTGGGTGCGCGCACACACACACACACGATTATAGGAGGAATTTCGAGCAGCCAGTTTACCTCAAATCCATGTTTTTGGACTTTGGGAGGAAACTGGACAACCAGGAGAAAACCCATGCGGACACAGGGAGAACATAAAAACTTTACCCAGATCGGGATTCGAACCTGGATCCCCACCGCTGAGAGGCGAATGTACGATCATTGTCAATATTATAATGAAAAAAATCACAGAAATGTCATTATTGGTTTTGAGGCTCATAGGTATAAATCACATAATTAACACCTTAATTACTTAGTGATGCAGCAGTTAAAGGGATCTCATAATGTATCTCCAACATGACAAGTGTGGAATAAATCCCATCATGTACTCCTGCAGGAGACGGCCAACACTGTTCTGGAGATCTTCAGCAGATCCGAGCCTGGCTTGCTTCCCTACATGGTGAGCAGCTCGTTCATGAAGAAGGTTAATCCCGCCTCCGCACGGGCGCACCTGGATCAGCTTGAGCTCAATGGCGCCCCCTCGGTCACGCTCACGCTGTGTAAGGCCACCCAGGCACTGCGATTGGGAGACCTGCAGTACTACCAGCAGCAGATGGATCGTCACGCAGAGGTGAGATAGAGATTTGTAGTCATAGCTTGTTGAAAAGACAAAAATCACATGTTCTCAGTGTTCACATGGTAATTTGGACAGATGCTGCAGGTGTACGGCTTCATTGAAGAACCCAAGCTGCTGTTGCATGGCAGTGGGAGGACAGTGGTACCCACTCAATTGGCTCGGCACCTTCATGACACACAGGATGGCCTGCTGGTGGCTGCGGTGGTGGCGCTACATGAAAACAGCAAGCTCAAATTGGACGAGGCTGAGCTCTTCTTCCAGGTGAATTGGAAAACGTGGCATCACTGCTTCTGCCATTAAAATAAACCTTGTGCAGGAAGACACTGTGATGTAATGTGGAAGTGCTCTGGGTCATGGTAACAGCCTGTTAAGATGCACCACTACTGACATGTTCTGATTTTGGGTGACTGTTGCTGTAGCAACAACAGCCACTACTGGCAGTTTAGATACTTCAACACTAAAAGCTAAAATGTTTACAACACTGCAGCTGGGTTGATTTAAAAATAAAGCAATTAATCCAACATGGGTTTGGCTGTTAGGTTTGGACAAACAAGGTCAAATGTGCATGTTCTTCCATATTAGAAGGTAAATTGGCTGTTTGACCCTTTACAATATTTCTGAATAGCTTTATTAGTTTTACCTCCCATTCTCTCTAAAATGGAGCTCCCTAACCATAATATGTTATAATAATATAAAGTTATCAGCTAATATTGTCCTTTTCCATCAGCTCATTTCGTTTTTTTTTTATTAGGAGTTGTGTAGGGAGAATGTGGAACCTGGTATTCCACAGCTGCTGGTGGATTTCTGGGAGGCACTACTGGTGGCCTCATCCCAAAGGTCGATCATCCACGAGCTCCTGTTCCACCTCATCTCCGTCTACATCGAACGTATTACGTGTCGGGAGCGCACGGGTATTAAAGCCCTTAAAACCGCAGAGGACCTGGTGAGTTCGGACCTGGTTCTTGAATATTTATCTGAAATCCATTTGCATTTAGTATTTTTTTAACTCACCAGCTTAAGATTTACACTTGTGCGGTTTTTAATGACGGCCCGTAAATAGAAGCTTTCACCTCGTTTTTATTCTGTTCCTTGTTTCTTTTGCTTTTTTGTTTTTAGATTAATTCCTGCTCTCACTATGGCCCGTTGGTCCCCTGGGTGAGCATTCTAACCCCTGCCCAGTTCAACATCACGCATGATCACCAGGAAGACTTGCAAAAATTACAGGTCTGTACTTCTTCAGATGCCTTACAAGACTAGTGAGGCACACAGGTTTGCAGATAAATAGTTCACAATAAGCCTAATAATCTGAAACTAAACCTATCAAAAGATGGAGGGCATGGATTATTGTGAATAAATCACGGGTGTGTTAGGGACAACACAAAGCGAAAGCTTTATTGCTTTTATAAAATGGTTACAAACACAATGTAATAAAAGTGTTTACTGAAAACAAAATCATCAATAGTCTGGTCTTCTGTGATATAGTCTGGTTTTAAAGTGAACTTGATTGCTGAGTAACAGGATCAACCCTTAATGTATGGAAAGCTTATTTAAAAGCTCATTTGTTTAGTCAGTGTTATCATTCATATTTCTCAACATAGTTTTTTCCGCCCCATCCATTTTCTTCTTATTGTAAAGCGTCCTTGGTTGCTCTGAATGGCGCTTTATAAATCAAACATATATTATTATATGAATTGAATATACTGCATTTAAACCATATAATTATTACATGAATTGAATACACTGCATTTATTTTGCTTATTTATGCCAGTGTTGTTGCATGAGGTCATATTTGGTTATGAGCTTATCTGAAAAACATCAAGCTGAGTACTGTGAATTTTTCCTTTTGCAGTCTTTACTGTGTGGTCCCACACTGGAAGTGTCCTCCATAGTGCCACTGCTGGAGCAGCTTCCCGATGCTGATAATGTGGGTCTGAGTATACACTTGCTCTGTGCTACCAAACTGGGCCAGCACAAGCACACCATCGAAAGGCTACTTGACCGATGCCCTCAAGCCATCATCCCCTATGCCAATCACGAGCTACATGATGACAAACGGGTATATGATGAAGTGTATACACATTATAACACGTTATCATTTACAATGGGACAGTTTTTAAGCCTATAATATTGTGTTTTTTTGCGACTTATTAGAGAAAATTTTACCTAAATACACACAATTATTAATTGAAAAGAGGCAGAAAAACTATAGTCCAACCATGCGGGGGCATTTAGATAGTATATAGGCTCCGGCTAAGATGTCCATTACCAAACATTTTTGTTGCAGGCTCTGTGGTGGGAGAAACTGTTTCCTGAGCTTTGCAAGAGAACCCGGGTGTCTTCAGGAGACAACACCATACTCACCGCCATGAAAGGTTGCAAACACATTAACATGTTTTAATTTAATAATAAAATTAACGAGTAACTTTATTTATTGTAAAATTTGGCGTGGAGGTATGGGTAATATTGATGATGAAGAGAGATAATAGAGTTCCAGTAAAATGTTTGGACACGCCCACTTCTGGCTTCATTGTGAATTTTCTCAACTTATCATATAGATGGACTTTGTAGTTTTACAATTACAGACTGTAGTCCATTTTTTTTCTTGTTTTTGTTAGTCCCTTGTTGGTTCTCTGTTCTTTATTGGTCACGACCATCAATGAACAGGTATAATTTGGATGGTTTATTGGCAGTTCTGCTTGGACACTGATGTGGTAAGGGGGTCTTAGTGCAGTAGTGCTGCTGTAGTTTTATTTAAACACCTCAACGACACCACACCGCTCAGATAGAAATAATGCACCAACCAAATCAGTGGTGTTACTATTGGTGTCCTGACCATCCGAGGACCATGGCCATGACCATGGACTGCAGTCTGGTATTATAGAACTACAAGGTCCATCTTTAAAGTAAGTGGAACTGTTAACATTGACAGTAGATGGAGTAAAACGGAGGCTTGTCCAAACTTTTGATTGGTACTGTTTATTTATATGTTTTTAACAGAGACTCTGCAGGTGGTGGCCCTGAGGTTGAACCCGCTGGAGTTTTTGGACTTGTTACCGGATGATGGGTCTGCACACTTCTTCCTTCCTCATCTTTTGGAATGCAGCCAGAAGCATCTCCTTGTGTGAGATTGTATAGGACAGTTTTAAAATGTGGAGTAATTGAATTAGGGGTAATAATGTTTTATTAAAACTGTGTATATGTTTAAGTAATATTTATTTTAAATGTGATATAGGAGTACTGACTTTTTCCATTTCTAAAAACCATTTAACCCTAAAAAACTATTCTACCCTTTTAAAGATGGGTTAAGTTTTGGTAAACTTAAGCAAAACAGAATATTTATTGGGTGGATTTTAATAAAAAGATATTAGTTATTGAATTCCTGCATTTAGTATTTTTAATAATTTATTTTAACAATCAATTTCTAAGTTGCATCTCTATATGTCTCACTCCGCCATTCATCATTTCACACGTACTGGAAATTTAAAGTTTTCATGTTGTCTTGCTTCTTTTTTGTTCTTCATTAAATTATGCATCATTTAAAATGTGTGGAGTACATTTGCAGATTACTTTTATTCATCTATTTATTACCTTCTGTTTAATCCTTTACTAAGGTCGCGGGTGGGTTCCCCATATTCATCTGGGGGAGAATGTTTCAGGAGCTGGGCAAATATGACCAGGACATGCACACACATGATTTTGGACTGTGAGAGGAAACCGGAGAACCCGGTGGAAACCCACACAGACACGGAGAGACCATGGTAACACTACCCAGATTAAAAATCGAACCGAGAATGCCCAGCGCTGAGCAGCGAACTTGCTAACCACCAAGCCACTGTACCACCCAGATTACATTTATATTTTGCATTATTCATTTCTCCAAAGTGTTAAGAGTTACATAAACACAAATGTAGTTTCTCTCCAGCCTATTGAGTCTTTAGAACTTGACTTTCTGACAGATTTGATGACTTTCAAACTGATTTTACTATTTGAATTGTTTTAGGATGTACAGTTTCTTGTTGTTTTTTATTATGGAGGGATTATAGAGAAATAGCTAGATAAATAGTCTCAAAATGTACAGAGGATGTTTGCTAATTTGCTATGTATATATTTTAATTATGTTATATAATTATTTCTATACAAATTCAAATATTTTTGTCAAGCATTTAATGTGAAGGGTTACTCTATTTGGCCTTTTTTAAAGTTATTCATTTTCTTAATTTAATAATAATTTTGGAATTGTACAACTAACCTTGTTGATTATTTGGCTTGAAGTTCAACTAAAAAAATGTAGGTGAACGGTTATACAGTTATTGGCTTGTATCAGGTTTAGTGTTTGTGGCTTAACTTAAGTTTTTATTACTTAATAGAGGTTTATTTAACATTATTGCAGCATTTGCTGATGGGGTTTCACTTGTGTTTCATGTTAAATATCTTACTATAATGCTAGCTTTATTAGTTGTAGGCTTGTTGGGCAGTTGTAGGCTGTGGTTAAGAAATCAGCCTTGAAACCCTAAGGTCCAAGGTTCGATTCTCTTAGGTAGCTAACCCCAATTGCTCCCCAGGCACTGTGTACAGGGTTACCGCCTGCTCCGGGCTCCAGTACTCACTTCACTAGTGTGTGCGTATATATATGTGTGTGATTCACTGCAACTGATGTGTTAAATGTGGAAACAAATTTCTGTGTGTAATTACAGTAGTTAACATAGAACTTATTAAAATGTATTACATTCTTTTTTGTTAACCTTGTTTTAACCAGTAGGGTGTTGGTTTATTTAAATCCTCTAGCTGGTGTCTCTGTGTTCGCATTGGTTACCTTTGGGTACAAAAAAATAGATTTAAGGTAAATTGAATGCTCTACAATGCCCCATAGAGTGTGTGGCTGTGTGTGCCCAGCTATCGATTGCGCCCTGTTTTGGAGTATTTTACCCAGCGCCTGAAACGGCCTGGGGGACCCTAGTAGATGATTAAGCGGAATATAATAAATGAATGAATCTTCTAGCCTCAGTGTGTGATAGTAAAACATGTTGAATAACACCTATACGGTGTTGTCGTTTTAAGAGATGCTTGAACTACAAGTCCCAGTGTGTTTGTAGGCCGTTGTGTTTTGGCGCGTTCTTTTACGTTGACGTCGGCCATTTTGTTTGCACATTTCTTTCAAAGATAACCAACCAGCTGCGGAATCGAGGCAACATCACGCTGTCACTTTTCCTTTCAAGTTGCACCGAGTCGCTCCGGAAGATCAGCCCGTGCCCTCGGTAAAGCGGATCCTACGGGTTTTTGAATTTGGTTGGAAAGCAGTGTGAGGCTGCAGGTTAAGTAAGATTATGGCGACCGTAACCCCGAGCCGCGCTGCTTCCGAGGCAGCCCGGTCTACCGCCTCTTCAACCCCGCTCTCCCCGACCCGCATCACCCGTCTGCAGGAGAAACAGGACCTGCAGCATCTTAACGACAGGCTTGCCGTTTATATCGACCGAGTCCGTGCTTTGGAGCTGGAGAACGACCGGCTCTCATTTAAAGTGTCGGAAAAGGAGGAGGTCACCACCAAAGAGGTAACGCCACATTTGAATTTGTTGGATGCTAACCGGCTAAAGCTAACAATTCAAACTAAACCGAAGCGACGGCGGCCGTTAATAACGTTACCGTTTGAAAATAAACAAACCGCGGTGACTCGCAGTGGCTTTTATGTTTTTGAAGCCAAATCCCGTTTTTTTAGTTGGAGTGATTTTTTTTTTATTTTATTTCATTTATTCTGAATCGTCAAATTGTTGTAAGGTACATTTTAAACAAATTTAAAACTGAATACAGCCGTTATAGCACCCCATGAAGACATAAGCACGGGGTTTGCCTCAAAAACCTGGGACTAGTTCGCAAAATTCATTTTGCTCATTCGTTTAAAACGACTTGGCCATAGTTTTTGGGTACAAATTGCAAAGTTCTATGCTAGTTTGTGACGCTAAACGCGTTTTGTCGTAATATAAAGCCAATTACAAGACATTCGGGTGTCAAACGGCGAAGATGCACAGCAGTTGCACCTACCCTATAGGTGTCTATAGGATTTACGGGCTTGGCTGCCGTCGCCTTTAACCCAAGAAAAAGTCATAACAAGAGAAATCTAAGCAAGGGCGATAACATGAAACTTAATTCTCTAATACACGCGTGTAAATGCTACTTTAAATAGTTTAAGTACCTTTTTTTGTAAAAGTAAAGTCAGCAGACACACATCTTCTAAGTTGTAACTTATACATTAAGTAGTTTTGGGTTCAGAAAAAAGTGGGGAAATTATTCCAAACTTGCTTTCACACGTACTGGATGAGTGAACCAGAGCGTTGGGGTCTCTTTTTGTTAAAATAAAGTGGAGACAGTGTTTACAAACATTTAAAATGGGAGTCGGGTTTCCCGCTCGCGCTGAACGGGGACATGGGAGTGGTCGAACCGCCGCCATTCAGATAGCACTCCCATCCTGCTCCACCCGATTTAAACAAACCTCGGGCCTGACAGAGTTAAACTAGTGGGCATGACTATAAACTGTTTTCTGTGTTCGATCATTTCAATCCATGTCTTAATACTGTATGGGGAAGAAAAGTTTGCACGACGCTCATATAAATTTTTAATGGCATTAACAGAATGAATGGCGTCATACATTATTAACATGGCGTGATGTTGAGGAACTTGTCTGGCGTACAAAGTTATGCCTGCAGCATTATTGAACAACAATGGAATTCATTTGCATTCTGATTGCAATCCTTTACTGATTTAACAGATGATCGAAAATATTAGTTGACGCCTTTTTTTTTTGGAATGGAAACTCATACACTGGAAGTTGTTGCTCCAAAGGCTAAAATATTAAATATATTTATTCTTAAAGTCATTGCTCAGTACAAGGACACAACATTAAAATGCATTCCCTGTTTACCAGTCCTGTAATAATAATAGATTTTTTTTCTTTACTTTTGTAAGTAAAATTATGACAACTATTACATTTCTCCATTTTGTTTGTCAGGTGCTTAAAACCAAAAGTGAAAGTTAGGACTATACCAGTTAGTAGTTTGTCTTTGTAAGATAAGATAACACGATAAAAGAGCTTTATTGATCCCTTCAGGGTCCCTTGTTCTGATTTCTGTATTATTGGCTTCTTTTAACATTAATTGTTTAAATAAAAGTCTTGCATTGTACTATTCCCATTTCCTTTCCTTTAGTTTTTACTTCATTATTTCAGTTTTACTTATAGATATTTTGTTATAAAATTTTTTTTACCACTTACATCCCCTACTAGTAGTGCGTTTGAGGTCTTCATTTAGCAACATTGATGAATTTAGTGAAAAGTAGTGAACCGCAAACATGCATATCGAGTTCATTCAGGTTTATTTAGAATATTTTTTTTACCGAAAATTATATTCCTGATCTACGAAGTAACCTTTTTTTATACTTGTGCTTTTTGTGCCGACACTGAATGTTTACGGTGTAAATACACCCACAGTGGGTTCTCCCACATGCACATCCATCATTTGTTGTGCCGGCTTTAGATTTTTTAGAGATTGGCTGAGTGTTTTGTTTTGTTTGTTGTTGTTTTAGGTGAGTGGGATTAAGTCTCTATACGAGGCAGAATTGGCTGATGCTCGCCGAGCCCTTGATGAGACTGCACGCGAACGAGCAAAACTTCAGATTGATTTGGGCAAAAGCAAATCTGACCTTGAGGAGCTCACTAAGAGGTGGGTTAAAAGCCTTTCTCACTGTACTGTCTCCAGTGTGTTAATGAAGGTTGGTCTGTTTTTAGCTGTAGGATGTATATGGAGAAGTCCATTTAGTGGTCCAAATGAAGGCCCACAACAGTGTGTACAGTGCTCACGTGCACCATTTTTACACCTGTGTGTTTTAGTGTAAAACGAGTCTAGTTCCAAATTAGTCACACAAACTCTGGGTAGTAAGCCAACATACAACATTTGTAGAGTTTATATGGGATGTAATTCTGGCATATCTGTACAAAAGCTCCAAACCCTCAATTGTATTTTTCACTTATCTTTCACATATGGTGGCAAAATGCACTGAAATTAAATGGAATGAATTAGGATCATAAACTAAAAAAAACACAACAATTAAAACACTTACATGCATCACCTAGTTTAAATTACATTCCTGTTTCCACTGATGTAGGACCGCAAGATGGAAAAGTCCTATGATAAACAGTTTGGTGTACTTATATGGGTCCCCCCACCAATTGTGGCAGTTTTAAACTGTAGCTGGTTATTGATTCATTTTAAGATCCCAACAGGGGATTATAAAAATGATGTGTGAACAGAGTAACAAAAGAAACAAGAATTAAGGTGGAGCATGCAGTCAGAAGTAAGACTCCTCAATGCTGCACAAATGAAGGTATTAGAAAAATTACTCCCACCTCAAACACACCCTTCTGCACCCCGCCGTCTCTTTTTGCATTGCAATGCAGTGCCAGCACTTCTGCAGTATTGTGACACCACAATATTTTCTTTATTGTTGTCTCTTAGTAACCATGTTTGATGCTCAGTTTGGGCGTTTGCATTTCCCAAATTAGCTGTTGGGCCTGATACCATACCAACTTCCCCTAAAGTTTCCTGAATGATTCATACAAACTGCTTATGAGGGGGTTTTTAGGCCCATTCCTGCCCCTTGTCATCTAATACAAATTCTGAAACAGCCATGTATCCTATAGTGCAGTTTTGCAGATTGCAAGTTCACACAATAAGACTTCAGTCTGCATTCAAAGGCCTTCATTGAATTTCAGCGTGTTAAGACAAGTTCCATCGGGTGCTTGAATTAATCCATGCATTCAAGGTCTGTGAATCAAGCTGCAGTTTGTATAAAAGCAGATGATTTCACATGTGTGATTTCCCTTTTCTTGCTGTTGCTGGTTTAACACGAATGAACAGGAAGTCTGTGGCCATGTGCTCATGAACACTTGCGTGATGCGTGACCACAAAGGAAATGCCATACAACAGCATGCCTTAAGTGGCTTTTCTGTTTTTCTGGACTGTTTAAGTTTTGATTTTACAAAGATTCCTTCTAAATTTACACTTGAGTCTCACACTCTAAACAGTCAGTTTATCTCAACTAGTGCTGCACATATAATCTTATCTCAATTTTAGCCTGCACAGTTATATAACAGCGAAATCTTGTCTTTTAATTGGACAAAAATATGCAAATGTAATTTACACTTATATCTGAAAGCTTAAAGACTTGCAGTGTTTGGTCCTATGTTTACTTCTGCATATGGTTCAAAAATAATATTGTTTTTAGCTTTAAGAAGAAGGATGGAGACCTGGCCTCGGCTCTGGCTCGTATTAAAGAGTTGGAGGTGCAGTTTAACAAAAGAGAGGCCTCCCTCAACACCGCGCTCAGTGAGAACACCACACTCTCTGCTGAAATCGCTGACCTGAAAAAACAACTGGCTAAGGTAGATATGCTCACTTTACCTTAGGTATATGTTTCAGTGCTGGATATCAGAGTGGCTTTTCCTGATTGGTTCTTTTGATGCAGGCCGAGGATGCTCACATGGTGGCAAAAAAACAGCTGGAGACGGAGACTCTGATGCGTGTGGATCTGGAGAATCGCTGCCAAAGCCTCAGTGAAGAGCTGGAATTCAGGAAAAGCATGTTTGAGGAGGTGGTACCACAAAATGTTTTGTTCTAAAGTACATGAAGATGAATCTTATATCTAAACACAAGCGTAGTTGTTACACATGAATGAAACCTAATGCATAATGTGTGCATTGCCCATATGGTAGTTTTATATAACTACTTCTGAATCGTTACTAATTACAACACTAAAACTAGCAATCACAAAACAAAAATTGATGTTATCCCATAAGCTATGTCTGTATTTACGGACTAACTAGTACAGAATGTTTCTAAACTTCATTGAGGTAAACATGCACATACCTGTGTCTGATAATATTTTTAAAAAATGTTTAATGTTATTAAAATGTTATATAATATATAATTACACAGTTGATTGCAAAACACAAACCTTATATTATGACCTAATACAGCTATTCTGCAGTTGCTGGATATAATAGTTGATTGATTTTAATAATCTTTTTGTCCTTCGTAACATTTGGACTCCAGAAAGTTAAGGGAAAAAATGAAATCCTGTTTTCTGTCTGTCGATTATGGAATGCATATGTATAATAACATTTAATTGGCATTTACCAAAGGTCTTTTCTTTCCTTTCTGAATCTAAAGTCTGATAAAAAAGTAAATATCAAACACCTGACACTTTGAAATGAGCTTTTTCTCTGCTTTTTAAAGGAGGTGCGTGACACCAGGAAGCGCCACGAGAGACGAATGGTTGAGGTGGATTCTGGAGCAAAGCAGGAGTACGAATTTAAACTGGCCCAAGCTCTGCAAGACCTCCGCAAGGAACACGAAGATCAGGTCAATCTTTACAAGACTGAGCTGGAGCAAACCTTCCGGGCCAAGGTAGTGCACACTCCATCCAACTCAACAGTATGACTACGAATATCAGTGTATAAGTAAACCAGTGATCTTCTGTGTTCATGTAGCTGGACAATGCAAAGGTGTCTTCTGACCTCAATGACAAGGCAGTGTGTTCAGCACGAGAGGAGGTGCAGGAGGCGCGTGTGAGGATCGAGAGTCTGAGTTACCAGCTCTCTGCACTGCAGAAACAGGTGGGGCAGATTGTGGCTGAATCCTGACACTGTGGTCCCATACATTTATGGATTTGCTGTCAGAAAATTGATGTTTTAAAACTAAATATCATTGTATTTTTGTGAAATATAACATTTAATAGACAAAATTATTAGGACACGTCTCTCACGAACCTGGGTGTTCCATTGAGTCCCATGGCCAAAGCTGTATAACATCTGGCTAACTTTTGTTAAATAGGCCTACACAGTCAGACAGTAGGTAGAACACTACTGACTTTGTCATATGTGCTGACTTGTAGGCGGCTGCTGCAGAAGAACGTGTGCGTGAACTGGAGGAGCTTATAAACAGCGAGCGCGATAAGCACCGCAGGCTAATGGATGGTAAAGAGCGTGAGATGGCAGAGATGAGAGAGCGCATGCAGATGCAGCTTAACGAGTATCAGGAACTTCTGGATGTTAAACTGGCCCTGGATATGGAGATTAACGCTTACAGAAAGCTGCTGGAGGGAGAGGAGGATCGGTGAGTGTTGGTGTGATGCTGCTATGAGAACAGTTTGTTCCTTAAGTAGAATATACATTAGTTAGTTAGTGAGACAAAGCAATTTGTTGTGGGACCCAGTTTAAACATGTGATAAAGTTCTATTAGAGATGTATTAAAGGTGCAGGGTGGGGTTACAAAACCTCAATTAGCCAAAATGGAATGCAGAATCCTTTTTAAGGTTATGTTCTGGAAAAACGTCCTATACGGTGAATAAACAGCTGGCTGCTTTCTGGATCTGCGGGGAAACAACTACTGTGTAGAAGTGTTTTTAGATGATTGTATATACACTGCTCAAAAAAATGAAGGGAACACTAAAATAACACATCCTTAATCTTAATTAATAAAATATTTTAGTTACAAATCTTTATTTAGTAGAAAAAACTAACATAAAATTGATCAAAATGTAAATCAAAATAATTATCTCATGGAGGTCTGGATTTGGAATCATACTTGAAATCAAATGACAGGGTGATCCAACTTCAGTGGAAATTCCTCCAGACAAGTTAAAATTAGGCTTAGAAAAAAGGGGGTGGTTACCACCTGCAGAAGCACTCCTTTATAGGGGGGTCTTGCTAAGTGCCTCTCATTTCCACCTGTTGTCTGTTCCATTTGCACAAAAGCAAGTGAAATTGATTCACAAGCAGTGTTGCTTCCCAACTGGACGGGTTGATTTCACAGAAGTGTGGTGGATTTGGAGTTACATTGTGTTGTTTAAGTGTTACCTTTATATTTTTTAGCAGTGTATACTTGTTCTCTGATTCCATTTAAGACATTCCTAGCATCAGTTGGTTGGAAATGGTATTCAGTTGGCTGCATTTGGCAACCTCACCACTAGATGCCGATAGAGTCCAACACAATGCTTCGAATACGTGTGGCACAGTAGTGAATGGGTACTTTCTCATTCACACTTAAATGTTAAGTGAAAATTGGATGATGTCTAATTTACAGATAAAGAGTTGCCCAAAGCCATTACTTGTTGACTTGGTGTCAATCAGTGTTAACAGTTTGCTTAAATTAACACATTTAGCAGATTGACAACAGTTGGCATCCGTTTATTTGCTTGGCAGGCAGTCACAGATCCATGAATTAAACTTGAGGCGGTGCATCTGTACATATTTCTGCTAATGATTGACTGCTGGAGGGTCAAAATTTAAATGAATTGAGGGAAGTGTATTTAATACACCTTATTTTCCCAGGCTGAATAATTTATCAAAATGCTGGTTACATTTCTCTGCTGCAATTCCAGCTGTGTGGCAGATTTTTTTTATTACACTACTCAAAAAAATTAATGGAAACTAAAACAATACGTCCTAGATCTCAATAAAAAAAATTTTTAGTTGAAAATCTTTATTTAGTAAACGGTGGAATGCGTTGAGAACAAAGGTTGAATTTTACAGAAATGTGGTTGACTTAGTGACATTGTGTTGTTCAAGTGTTTCCTATTCCATTCCATTTTTTTGAGCAGTGTATTATTATTATTATTATTATTATTATTATTATTATTATTATTATTATTATATTTTTATGGAAGATCACCTTTACATATTTAGATGAAGTAATACCTCCTCGTGTGGTGTATTAGTGCTGGGGCAGTCGTAGGCTTGGTCTTAAGGAACCAGCCATGTAGCCTGAAGGTCCCCGGTTCGAATCCCAGTCCTATTAAGTACTATAGTTAATGTGCTGTTGGAAAAGACCCCTAACCTCAATTAGACCAGGCATGTGTACTCACTTTATTCAGTTTGTGTGTATGTGGGTGTTTCACTGGGTTGGGTTAAATGGGATGAGTTAAATGTGGAGGACAAATTCCTGTCCTTCAGGAATTTGTAAATTTCCTGTCTGTAAACGCAGTGCGCACTTTCATGCTAATGTGATAGTTGTTGGTCATTGTAATATCTATACATTTAAAACTTTTTAAAGCTAATCTTTTATAGCCTAAAACACAATAATAATCCATCTGTAACATGGCTGGCCCTGTGCTCTGATCCTAACCATTAAGAAGGGGTACTTGTAAGTCTCTAGATAAAAGCATGTGCAAAATGACTTGGTAGATTAGAGACAATAAACCAAATTGCTCCATGACTGGTTCAAAATTGGTTGCACTTGAAAATGTTTTTTTTAAATAACAGAGTAATCATTATTAAACAGAGTTTAACCTGTAGTAATTTTACAAAATGGGTTGAAAATAAAATGTTAATATGGTTTAAACCTTGAGAGAAGACTCACTGCCCATGACCTGTCAAATTGTAGCAGTTCTGACTGTTTTTGATCTGTAGTTCACAACTTTCCCCTTCAAATTTATTTAAGTATTCATACAGACTGCATAATCAGATCTTGACATATGCGAAAGCAAATCCATCAATAATGTTTATTTGCCACCAATATTTATCTAATCTGTGTTCAGATGAAAAGCATTTCTGCATTACAGAAATTAATCAACAGCAGATGATAGTTAAGCAAATTAATTATTTTCCTCAGACTAAAGCTGTCCCCCAGCCCGGTGTCGCGCGTCACTGTCTCCCGAACCATGGCTAGCAGCAGCAGTAGCAGCTCCTCTCGCTCATCCCGGGCTAAGCGGAAGCGGGTGGAGCTTGATGCCGAAGATGCATCAGCCAGGAGTGCTGCATCAAGCTTCCGCATCAGCCAGCAGGCCGAAGCCAGTGGCTCCATTAGCATCGAGGAACTTAATATGGATGGCAAGAGTGTCACTCTTAAAAACAGCTCCACCAAGGTGTGGCACGTCAAATATAACGCTTATTACTGGATGGTGGTTAGCAAGCCAGCCGGAGTTAATCATCTTAATGTTATCAGGATCAATCTCTGGGAAGCTGGCGACTAAAGAGGATCGTCGGTGAGGGAGACGAGATTGTTTACAAGTTTACTCCAAAGTACGTCCTGAAGGCAGGCCAGACCGTTACGGTATGAAACTGATTATTCTTATTTAAATCCCTATTACCCGTCCCACTTTCTATGCCTTTACGATATCGATCATATAGCTAAAACACTGACATTCTACACTTTTACAGGTTTGGGCTGCTGATGCAGGAGTGCCTCATAGTCCCCCTTCAGATCTGCTGTGGAAGCAACAGAGCAGCTGGGGCACTGGGGATGAAACTGTGACCATACTGGTCAACTCTAATGGAGAGGTAAACATGGCATTAAAACATTTTTAAATGACACATTTTTAAGTTTAAAATTTACAGACTGTACAGATTTTAACTAAGTACTATGGTACAAGAGGAATGTGCATTATTGTGAATAAGTCACGGAAAAGAGGTCTGATGCAAAGCGGAGTACAGCTATCTGTCCACCCACGGCACTGCGCTACCATCATGTTGACATATATATCTGCGATGCTGCGTCATTTTATACAACATTTCTTATAGCTAGAAAATGAATATTGCCAGGTGGATTTATTCAAATAGATCATTATTGGATGCCCTGGTGTAAAATGCATGGCCTGCCACTGGATATGAATGTACGCAGGCCATGTTAATTAGTAAGATAAATAACAACTGTGTTGTGTTCAGTGTGAAATTTTGGTAAGTGACTTCAAGCAGGTATGTGTTGAGCCACATCTAGGAATATAAGGCTATATAAGGTGTGTATGTATGTAAGTAAATAATTCTAGGCTGTTGAAAATGCATTTAAAGTGGGTCCATTGTTTATAAGCAGTCCTGTGGATTTACATGTTTAAATTACTGGGCTATGCAGGACGTGGCAAAGCGCACGGTCACAAAAAGCATGGTGGAGATGGAGAACGGCGACGAGGGAAATGGAGATTTCGGCGATGAAGATTTGTTCCATCAGCAGGTAAGATGATAAACATTAATGTATGGCATCTAAATGTCACCCAGTGCTGATGGGAATTACTGGTGCTTTGAAGCTCGTGCAGATTTAAACCTGACATTTATTTCTTTTCAGGGGGATCCAAAAACCCAATCCAGAGAATGCGCCGTCATGTAAGGGAGGAAAGGAAGGAGGGGCTTCAGACGGTGCAGTATTTCCCCTGACTATTCCTTCATAGAGCCACTACTTTTGTATTCTTCAATTATGAATTCGCCCGAGCACCCCTCCCACCGGAACAAGTCTGGCTTGCAATTATTTTATTTTTTGGGTTTTTTTTTTTTTTTATAATGGACCTCATTTTTTAAAGCCAGGTTATCAAACTGTGTAAAATCGTCTTTTGTCTATCGATTTTTGTATTGGTAAAGC
>JAOUQT010125600.1:0-19125 GCA_025769995.1 Xyliphius kryptos | reverse complement strand
AACATCACTGACTGTGGAAACTTAGACCTAAAGTGACATGGATTCTGTGCTTCTTCTTCTCTCTTTCTCTAGACTCTGGGACCTTTATTCCCAAAAGAAAAGCAAAATATACTTTTATCTGCGAACTTAACTTTGGACCACTCAGTATTAGTCCAGTCCCTTTTGTCTTTAGACGCTTCTGACGCTCTCTTTTTTTCAAGAGTGGCTTGACACACGGAATGCAACAGCTGAAACCCATGTCTTGTATATGTCTGTTCTTGGTGTTTCTTGAAGCACTGACTCCAGCTGCAGTCCAGTCTTTGTGAATCCCCCCCACATTTTTGAATGGGTTTTGTTTCACAATCCTCTACAGGGTGCTGTTAGCCCTATTGCTTATACACTTTTTCCTACTACACCTTTTTTCTTCCCTTTGCCTCTCTATTAATGTTATTGGACACAGACCTCTTTAGCGATGACCTTTTATGTCAAAAAAGTTTTTAAATGTAACTTTATCATGATATTCTAATTTTATGACCAGCACCTGTATATTCCCTAGTGGGAATCCCTAGTGTAAATGATGCATTTTCTTTGTCTTGTTGTTCTTCTCCTTTTTATTTTACTGATATATGGACGATATAATTGTTTAATAAGATAATTGTTTAATTTTCACACCAGTACACAATACCTCTCCTGATGAGTTTTAAAAATTTTTTGCAGTCCAATCTAAAAACTCAAGTAAAGCGGAGAGCCCTCTAGCCGATTCAGTGGGCAGTGGGGAGAGACTCAGAAGGGTACGAGGGGCTAAATCTCGAATTCCACGAGCCGCCACTTCTCGATCGGAGCGAATCTGGCCTGGAGGTGTAATCCCTTATGTTATAGGAGGCAACTTCACTGGTAAGTGTACTTGTTTTCTGTTTTTGCTGTGTGTTATAGCTCTCTGGCTGTCTTTAGCCGATCTCAGTCAGCCTAAAGAATGACTTGTGAATGGCTAACTGTATATTTTCCTTTGATGTTTACCTATACCACAAAGCTATCCTAAAATCTGCATGGTTAAAACATGCTGCTGGTTTTTGAGGCAATAAAGGGAGCAAGTGTGACAATCACAGTCTTCAGAACAACTGAAGCTGATTCTTCAAGATATTATGTAAAAACATTTATTTAAAGTATAAAAACCGCACTTTTAAAAACAAATCAATCCAAATATCAATAATCAATCAATTAATTAATTAATTAATTTATAATATTCCTCACAGGGTCATGGGATAATCGGTGTCCATCCGGCAACTCTGGCCGCAAGAGCAGAAACAACCGTTGACAGGCCACCACGCCATCATAGGGCACACACACAGCTATTTTAGAGACGCCAAATAGCATGTCTTTGGAATGCGGGAGGAAACCGGAGCACCCGGAGAAAACCTGCCCAAACACAGAGAGAAAATACATATTTCACACAGAAATTTCCAGGGTCCTCCCACCCGGGGGATCTAACCCAGATTCTTCTTGCTAAATTTCTTCTGGAGAAGTTTTTTTGCAAATTTTTTGCAACAGAACTCAGAAGCTTGTATTATAGTGTTTATTTACATTATTATAGTGTTTATTTACATAGTGGTCTGTTATGTAACAACTGTATGTTGTGCTCTTTACTCACCTGCAAACATTTTCGTAATAGTAGTTTGTGGAAATATAAACTCATTATGTACTGACTTGAGAAACCATAATGATAACCAATAACCAAGTTTGTACTACACTCACCGGCCACTATATTAGGTATACCTTCTCATTTGCTTGTGAACACAAATGTCTGATCGGCTAATCACATGTCCGCAACTCAATGCATTTAGACATGTAGAGGTGGTCCAGACAACCTGTTGAAGAATTGTTGGTTCCAGATTAACTGGTCTGAGTATTTCAGAAACTGCTTATCTATTGAGATTTTAACACACAACCATCTCGAGGGTTTACAGAGAATAGTCAGAAAAAGAGAAAATATCCAGTGAGCTGCAGTTGTGTGGACGAAAATACCTTGTTGATGTGAATGCAGAATACCATCTAAAGGCAAAAGAGTGTTCAAACTTTAACTAGTAAAATGTACCTAATAAAGTGACTGGTGAATGTAAATTAGTGATGTGCGGCTCGATACTGAAATATCGATACCTCTAATACCAGAACTTTATGTTCTAAAATCAATTCTTAATTCAAAATATCAATACTTTTCATACTTCATTTATTTGAGGTAATGTATATCCTTAACAGGAATACAGTGGGAATTGATTAATTTTCTATACCCGCTTAATCCTAGTTTTAGGGTCACAGGGAAGCTGATGCCCAGGAACAGCCTTAGACAGGGCACCAATCCATCATAGATCTCACACACACACATTCACACACTAAACTGGCAACCTATCATGCATGTCTTTGGAATGCAGGACAAAATCGGAGCACCCGGAGAAAACTTACGTCAGTGGAAATTAATAAAAATTATGATATCCTGTCTAAATTATACGTGGTTAGTAAGAACCACTTTTTGTTCTACCTAGGTAAGTGTGTAATGTGTAAGAGCAGCGGTACCCTTCTCAGTCAGTCAATTACTCAGTCAGTGAAAACAGAGTCATGCGTGGAGTATGTGATGAAAAACTATAATGAGTTGTGGCAACACAACAATCATTGTGGAACACCTAAGGAAAACTGATATTACAGAATATGAGTATGATGAGAGGAGCGCACAGTGGGGGTGTCCCTTTGGTGCTACGTGCAGACGCTATCTAGGTACAGAGAGTAAATTTGGCTCTTTAAGCAGCATTCAGCCGTGTTTCTAATGGAGTTGTTTAAATTAATAAATATGGTTATGAAATAAGTAATTAAATCAAAACATGCATCAACAAACAGCTGCATGAATTCAACTTGGAGTTATAATCTATATCTATATCACTGAGATAATTTAAAATAGACAAAATAGCATATATTTATTCAAGTAAAGGTTCCTAATGTATTGATCATTTAATGTGGATTACGTAGACTAGATGTCAGTATAGAGAAATTACGATAAAACAGCAATGAAGCTATTTACTAGAAATGATGAATATAAATAACATTTTATCTATAAAATACACTCACCGCCTACTTTATTAGGTAAACCTTGCTAGTAAATAGGTGGGTCCCATTTTGCCTTCAGAACTACCTTAATGTACTAATTACAAGTAACAAGTGGTTATATTAGTTATTGTTGCCTTGCTAACATCTCAAACCAGTCTACACATTCTTCTCAGACTTTTCACATAAACCAGGCGTTATCATCCACTCAACTGCCGCTCACTGGGTATTTTCTCTTTTTCAGACCATTCTCTGTAAACCTTAGAGATGGTTGTGTGTTAAAATCCCAGTAGATTATGAGTTTCTGAAATATTCCAACCATCCATCACAGGAGAGGTGGTGAGCCCAAAATGGAACCGGATAAAGGGGAAGACAGTAAATAACAAAAACTTGTCTAGGAAAATGTCAGTGTTGGATACATTTGTTGAAGTGTTATTTACATTTTCAGTATTTACATGTTAACATGTAATGTGAATTAAATGGCAAATGATGATATTTATAGTAGTTCTTGATAATTAAACAATAATTTAGTTGTATTTGCATAAAGTATCGGTATTGGATCAGTATCACCGATACCAGCCTGAATTTTACTCAGTATCGGATTGGAAAGTAAATCGATGATATCGAACATTACTATTGTACGTGTTTGGGTGCCTAAATATTTTGCACAGTTCTGTATCTGTGACAATTTTCTATATATGACTTATTTGTGTGTGTTGGTGTGTTTCCCAGGCAGCCAAAGAGCGATATTTAAACAGGCAATGAGACACTGGGAGAAACAGACCTGTGTAACCTTTGTTGAAAAAACAGATGAAGAGAGCTACATCGTCTTTACGTATCGGCCCTGCGGGTGAGTTTGTTTTTCCTTGTATGTGTGTTTGTGAATACTTGCTGAATCATTAGGTCATCCGCTGCAACATAAGACAGAACAACACTGTATAAAGCATAAAATCATTTGATCAACACTTTTTTGTTGGATCCATTTGAAAGCACAGGATGATTTGTTGATGACATGGCCTAATGATTTAATTGGCTTTTGCATGATTCCTTAATGACATCATTGTTTGTATTGAGGCACATCCTGAAACGCAAAACACTTGGGAGATCTCAAAATAAGAAAAAAGCGAAAAGAGTAAAACATTGATGGGATGGTATTGAAATGTCAGGTGAGTTGAACTAGCAAGGCAAAAAGCTGGAGCTGCTGCAATAGACATAGGTTGACTTGCTTTTGGAGGATATACACCCCCCAACTAGTTATTAACCAGGTGTTTCTAATCCAGGGATCTTTGTATGTATATGCATGTTTGGCCTCACTTTAGGGATAGATTAAGACATATACACACATACACACACTTTTGCACTCTTGCTCATTCACTTTACATTTTATGGATGTGTAGTGTGTATGCTTATAAAATAAAGCAGAGTAAGTGTGTGTGTGTGTGTCAGAGGAGACGACTTTACTTCAGTCAGCACACTTTTCCTTCCTGCCTTGTTAGAATGCCGAGCAGGCCATCCATTGTTCTCTGGAATGGCATCTAATGAGATGGCAGGATAATGAGAGTGAGAAAACGAGGGAAAGAGGAAAAACAATAAGAAACGCATGTTAGACAAGAAGCACTACATCAATATCTGTCCATCACCGCGTAGTAGTCTAATCTTGTACTAAGGTATGTGCACTCTCTAAAAACATCGATAGGAACATTTGTACCACAGGTCATTCATGTATTCATCTGCCATTCATGTTAGAGCAATGTAATGCATAATATTCTGCAGATCTAGACCTGTGGGAAATATAAACCTAATCAGTACCTTCAAGCTTAGACAAAGGCTTGGTTTTGTGTGCCAGATTTTTACATGTTCTTAAAAATTGAGCAACATTTCACAATCCACGTTATGTGTATAGTTAATCTTATTTGGCATCTAGCATTTCAAAAATATGTCTTATTATTGCCAAACATTTGGAATTGGGAAACACCTTAAAAACTGGGTGGTGACTGAGAAACTAGTGGAAATGTGACAGGACATTTAGGAAGATGCCAAATTGTTTATGTCAAATATTGCCAAATGTTCACTACCGTTATTTACAGACAGCATGGCTGTTGCAATCATTTACTTTTAAGGTTTATGCTTTTAACTGGAGAAACATATAAATGTTCTCAGTCATTGACTCTGAATATCCAAGCAAGTTCTGTTGGAACCAAATTTAAGGTAATTAGAGATAGGATACTTCCAGAAATGAGGCAGGTACATATATGATACCTAATACGAACAAAGTTAAACATGTGCTTAGTCAAATGCACTCAATAGAAGTGGGTCTTTCGTCTGCATTTGAAGGCAGCAAGTGATTTTGCTGTTTGGAAAAGGCTGAGAAGGCTGAGAGACCAGTTAAGAATCAAGACTGTAAAGGCTGGGGAAAGCTTGACAAATAACAAGGCATGCACACAATAGAGGTAGGGGAAAGATGACCTAAGAAAGCACTAAGCAGAAGTTACAGGAACCAAAAAGAAGTCCAAAATGTTTTCTGATATAATGAGGTAGATTTTCTGAAAGGGAATGGGACCTGTGATAAACACTGAAAAGGAAAAATGGTCAGCTAGTGACACTGAGAAGGAACCAGGAACTGTGAGTAAGACTTGGGGGAAAAAGCAGCCATGTGAGCAGCAGCATGACCTGTGAGGAGCCTTGGAGTGGGTACAGGTCCTGTGAATAAATTGGAAGGAAAAGACCAGCAAAGCTGATGAAGGATCAGGACCTGTTAGCAACGATTGCAGTGAATCAGCCATAAAGGCAGAACTGGTGAAGAACAAAGACCCTTGGGCAACTGTAGGAAGGAAATGCCAAGGAGGGAACAACAATGCTGAGCAACACTATGAAGGGAACATGAACTGTGCTGAACCCTGTTAAGATACCAGTGAGAAATGCTATAGTGCAGTGAACAGGACCTTTGCGTAACATTACAAGGGATAACAGGACCTGTGAGTAACAATGAAAAGGAAAGAGGGTCAGTCAGAAACTGTGAGTAACATTGGAAGGAAGCAGCCATGTAAGCAGAGCTGGTGAAGGGGCAGGACCTGTGTGCAACAGTACTAAGGAAATAGGTCCTGTTGAGTACACTCAGAAAGGCCAATAAAATATTTCTGGTGAAGAAATTGAGACAACAGACAGCCTGAGTGGGCCGGAATGAGGATGCGACTGACAAAAGGACAGAACAGAGGCTGACACTAAGACTAGGGAGGATTCTCAGACTGTATCTACTACTGATGTAGTCTCTTGGAAATATTTCGGCAAATACCAAAGCTGAAAGTGAAAATGGGAAGTGTACACAAAGGCACAGTCAATGGCGGGAGCAGGAAAAAAGTAGCAAAAGCAGGGATGGAGAACAAGTGAAGAGAACAACATTATCACTTATCAATGATCTAATCTCAGTGTGAAAAGTGCTTGAAGTAAGAGTCAGATATAATAGCTGACCATTAGCAGAACCTGTAGCTAAGCTAAATATTTGAAAGTCAGGTGATAAATTATAAGATAGGACGAGAGTTCCTAGTAGAGATTACACAGGTATTAGTACGATGGAGTTTTGAGCCTGTGGCAACTGGGAACCACAATATAATCTGCATACTGGGACTCTTGGGTTACCTTGTTTGGTCTTGGTTCTTGGGTCACTTGTTGGGGTAACCATGTTCTAATGGTCAGAGTAGAGGATTTGGGACCAAAAGTCACAGTATTGATTTCCACTCCAAGCTAATCCCATTCACACTGAACAAGGAACCTAGTCCACAATTACGCTCTGTGTACCTCTATAAGGGCATGATCAGAGATGTAATTCTGGATTTCCTTGCTGTTTAACGAGTGGTTATTTGAGTTACTATTTAATTTCTGTCACCTTAAACCAGTTTTTTATTTGCATTTTATAATTGGGTGGGAAATGTTGTTTAGGATAGGGGCAGCCATGGGCTAATGGACATGAAAAGGGACCTAAAGGTGTTTGGTTTGAGCCTCACACCAGGAAAGCAACATTCACAGTTTAAGTGCAATTGAGCAAGCTATACAACACATAATTGCTCCCTGTGCACTGCGTTAGGTGGGCTGCACACCAATTCCATGTAATCCTGTACCCAGGGTACATATGGGAAGCACTAAAGTATGAATTATTATTATTATTTATTTTGCTTGGCCTCATTAATAAGTTTTGATTTCTGGGTGAGGTGTTCTGTTTTCGTTCTATGTCCGCATGGGTTTTATCTGGGTGCTCAGTTTTTCTTGTTTTTCTTGTCATGTGTATAATGGATTTGACAAGACATGTCAAAGCTAAAGTTGGGTTTATTTCTGAATTAATTAATTATTGTCTGTTCATATAATTCAGATGCTGTTCCTATGTGGGTCGGCGTGGTAACGGGCCCCAGGCAATCTCTATTGGGAAAAACTGTGACAAGTTTGGCATTGTGGTTCACGAGCTGGGTCATGTGATTGGATTCTGGCACGAGCACACGCGACCTGATCGTGACAATCATGTGACCATCATCAGAGACAACATTCAGCCTGGTACAACTTTGTGTTATTTCTTTCATGTCTTTAAATACTGAAAATTATAACCTGCATCCATAAAATTTCCTGGTATGTGTATGTGATTGTGTTCATATGCAGGTCAGGAATATAACTTTCTAAAAATGGAACCCAGTGAAGTGAACTCTCTGGGCGAGCCATATGACTTTGACAGTATCATGCATTACGCCAGGAACACTTTCTCCAGGTGGGACTGTTAAAGTATATACACTACTGTGCAAAAGTGTTTTTCACCCTATTGTTTTTAAGTACAACTATACGTTCTGTAAATTATTTTAGATTCAAAAACATTACCATGGTTTGATCCCTAGGTGGGGCGACCTGTGTACTTTCTGTTTGGAGTTTGCATGTTCCCCCCATGCTTATCTGGGTTTCATCCAGGTACTCAGGTTTTTCCCAAATGGTTTTCTCCAAAGTCCAAAGACATACATGATAGACCCTAAGTCCAAAAGAGTGAAAATTGTGTCAGGCCTAAAAACATGGTGGCAGGGAAAGGTTGAAAGACAAAATTATTTTTTCGACAAAAATAAAACAAATGTTCAAT
This sequence comes from Xyliphius kryptos, assembly GCA_025769995.1. Lineage (NCBI taxonomy): Eukaryota > Metazoa > Chordata > Actinopteri > Siluriformes > Aspredinidae > Xyliphius > Xyliphius kryptos. The sequence continues at coordinate 10,949 of JAOUQT010125600.1, read as the reverse complement.
AAAAACAACATATCAAATAATAAAAGTCGTATGGCGCCCTATCTTAATAATGTACAGCGTCCCTATGTTTAAGTCGGCTCTGCATCACTGCAAATGTACTGTATATATGACAGATGTAGTTATCAGAAGACGTGTGACTGATGCTCTGTAAAAATCTGCAAATACAAGCTAGAAACATTGGGGACTGATAGATAAGGTAGAGGGTTTGGGGACAAATGGTCGCCGATTCAATCCCCACTTCAGGAAAGTCACGACTGAAATGCTGATTAACAAGGCACCCAACTCCCCAATTGCTCCTTGTGCACCTCAATAAAGGGACAAAACACTGCTCCGGCTGTTCTAAGTTTACCACCGGGTGATTTAAATAAAGAGACTCCTATGGGATTCAATAAAATATCAATTATTAGTATTATTATTATTTGGTTGACAGCATGTCTTTTGCATGTGACTAAGTCTTTTTTGAACGTATTGTACAGTAATTATCTGCTAAATGTTCTGGAGACTTTTTCAGTCACACATCCTTTTTTTTGCAGCAAAAAATACAGTTCAAGCAAGGCGTCTAACCCCTAACTGATTCCCATGCGCCTCAACAGGTTGCGGCTCCTGGTGTTTTAATTGCACTCTCGGATGGCTTAGATTCTGAGAAATCATTTCATTACAGGGATTAATAAAAGTAACATTTATTAATGTTATTAATCAGTATAATCTCTTTGGCTTTAAGAGGAATGTTTTTGGATACCATCCTCCCTTCCCGCCACGAGAGTGGCGTCCGGCCCGCGATTGGTCAGAGAACTAGGCTCAGCAAAGGAGACATTTCACAAGCCAAGAAGCTCTACAGGTGTCCAGGTAATCTACAGTGTGTGTTTGTGTGTATGATAGATGTGTGATTTAGGAATGTGCGTTTTAGCTCTCTGCCAAAGAGACATCCAAAGACAATAAGTAGAATAATAAAGAAAGAATAGGGGTTGGGCAAATAAATGACTTGTAATGTAAGTTTAATGTTGACTAATGTAGCGATGATGTCATTTTACATTTCCCAAGATCATCTCTGACACTTGTTCTGGCTTTAAATCTGATCACAGGTTTAAGAACAATACTGTCACAAGACTGTAATTATTACAGTAAGTCAGTAGGTCCTCACAAGTATAACATGACATAATTATGTGTATGTGTCTATGATTAGTGTTTGGTTCTTCATTCACTTAAGCAGAATCTGATGTATTTAATAACTAGTGAAGATAAATTTAAACTTCCTCTTCGGCTCACTGCCTGGTTGCAGACCACGGTGCTAAATGGTCCATTTCAAAGCCCAGTGCTTTAATTAAAGCGATGAGGTCATTTAAGCAAGAAAGTAATCATACTCGTGTACATGTGCTTACTATTATTTTCAACACTAGCATCGTTTTACACAGAGGTAGTCTTTGAATCTTTTAGCCTCATAGCATATTATACAACAGAGCACTTTATAGACAGAAATCATAATACACGCAGCAAGTGTGATAGTCAAAGTCTCCAGAAGATTTGTATGAGATTCTCCAGGACATTTAACAGATAATTACTATACAGTATTGCAAAAAGTCTTGCATGTGTGTAAAGATGTGCTATAAAGCTAATGAATATGTTTCTACATAAAACAAAACACTTTTCATGTTTGCACTGAAGTCCACGTATGGAAAAATATACAAATGGCCGGAACCATTTACTAGAGTTTAGGTATAACTTTTCCAGTTTTTTATTCATTCATATGTTATCTTCTGCTAAATCCGCATGGAGCATCTGGCAACTCTGGGCACAAGGGCAAGAACAACCTGAAATGCATGCTTTTTTTTATGGAATGCGGGGGGGAAACTGGAGCCCCATGACAAGACTGTGCAAACACGGCAACAACATGCAAACTCCACACAGAAATTTATACAGTCATGACAACATGACAGCAACTCAGTAGTCACAAACTTTCTGCAGATTCAATCACTACAGACCTCCAAACTTCATGTGGTCTTCAGATTAGCGCAAGTGCACAGAGAGCCTCATGGAATGGGTGTCCATGGTCAAGCAGTTGAATATGTGAGTCAAGGCAGGTGAGCGAATACTATTGGCAATATAGTGTGTACATTAATATTCAGGGGCCATTTCAACTGAATTGCCCTGTACAATATAGTCAGTCTGGGCCATATTCCATTATGTTCTTGGAAATTCCATTATGTTCTTGGAAATTCCATTATGTTCCATAGTTTGGACACCTGCTATAAAGTAATAAAATATATAATAATAAATTAAAGTCCATATTGCTTTGTGTTTTTTCCTGAAACCGCCTTCCAATTTTATTTTTATTTTATTCAATTTACTATCAGTTTTATACTGATAGTAAATGATTTGATAAATTTACTGAGAGTCTTGGAGAATATGACCAGTTCATCTGGAGACTTTGACTGTAACACTTTACTGGAAAGTAATGTCATCTTGAGAACAAAATCATTCTGTACTCAAACATCAATCTATTTATTAAACTATGCATCTAACATAATATACTTTTGCACAGTGCGTACACTCACCGGCCACTTTATTATGTACACCTTGCTTGTAAATTGTTGGACACTTTTTTCTCTTCAGAACTGCCTTAAATCTTTCTGGCATAATTTCAACATAGATGGTACTTTGCTACGAATGGTTATTTAAGTTACTGTTGCCTTTCTATCATCTCAAACCAGTCTGCTCTTTCTCATCTGACTTCTCACTTTAACAATTCATTTTCATTCACACAACTGCCTGTCACTTGATATTTTCTCTTTTTTTCACTAGTCTCTGTAAACCCTAGTGATGGTTGTGTGTAAAATTATTGTGTGTTTCTTAAATACTCAGACCAGCTTATCTGGCATCAACAGCCATGGCACATTCAAAGTCACGTTTCTGCCACATTCTGATGCTCGGTTTGTACTTGAACATGTTTCCTCGGCCATCTCTACGTGATTAAATTTATTGACTTGCGGTCATGTAATTGGCTGATTAGATATTTGTGTTAACAAGAAATTGAGCGAAGGGTTTTCTGTAAATACTGTTATAGGAAATAAACAAAACATTTTTTGACCAATCAGAATTGAGAATTTCACGTCAAATTAATTTTATGTCAAAAGAAATTATTCAAGTTACCATGGTTATACAGCTAGAGTTATACAGAGTTATACATTTAGAGCTGATAATTACAATATGCCTAAAGAACTGATGTAGAAAGGAACGTAGAAGGCTGTATTACCTTGCTGTGTATTGTGTTATTAAACAGTCTAAATCAAATGATTGTTTGTCTCTAACAGCATGTGGTGAGACACTGCAGGACTCAGTGGGTAACTTTTCATCTCCCGGTTATCCGAACGGATACCCTTCTTACACACACTGCGTCTGGAGGATCTCGGTCACACCTGGAGAAAAGGTAGCACTTAGTTACATAGTGACAACTAATTCGTAAAAAAGATTTTTATAATGTGTATGGCCATGCCTAATGCTTTCTCAGATAGTGCTCAACTTCACCACTATGGACCTCTATAAGAGCAGCCTATGCTGGTACGACTACATTGAGGTGCGGGACGGGTACTGGAGAAAAGCGCCGCTTCTAGGTACACACTTTTAATCAAATCACTGGAAAAATAATTCAAGACTATTCTCGGATATCTATTGTTTTTAAAAAGTGTCTATGTGTGGGTGTGTGTGTGCATGCAGGTCGTTTTTGTGGTGATACTATTCCAGAGACGCTGACCTCCACTGACAGTCGGCTGTGGATTGAGTTTCGCAGCAGCAGTAACTGGGTGGGAAAAGGATTCTCCGCCTTATACGAAGGTGAGAATCCGGGATTAATTGGAAGTGTGTTTTTACCGTATGTCCAGCTCCAGCTTGTTCTAATTATTATTATTATTCCACCGGATTTCTGTAAATATCTCCTCCAACTCTTTTTGAGATCTTGGAACAGGACAAATTCTTAAACGCTTAAATACTTAAACATCTGGCATGTACGGGAGATGCATGCTTGTTCAAAGCTCAGAGAAATGTTGATAACTTTGAATGCTACACTTGTTTTTCTTCAAAAAAAGCTCTTTCTCTTGAATGGAGTTTTAATTTAAATACTTTGAGTGACGAGCAAAAACCCTGAAACACTGAGATACGTCTCATTAGGAACAACTTGCACTCTTTATTTAGTGTTTATCTTTTGTCAATTTTTAATGGGGGTCTCTGCTTAGTGGCCAGTAGTGTTTGAGAGTGTGTGCCTTTCAATGGATTGTCACCCTGTCTAGGATTGTTTCTGTCTTTGTGCCTAATGTTGCCGGATACATAACGGCTGTCCTGTGGCCCCATACATGTTAACTGGAAGAAAATGAGTGAATGAATAAATAATGAAAAAAATAATTACCGTGGGGGTAACACAGTTTGTATCACTGCTGCCTTACACCAAGAAGGTCCTGGGCTTGATTCCCGGTTGTGGCATCCTGGATCATTTAATTGTATTTGTATTTGGACATGGATTTTCTCTGGGTGCTTTGGTTTCCCCCCCACAGTCCAAAGATATGCTGAGGTTAATTTATGTCTAAAAATGTTCCTTAGTGTGTCTGCGTTTGTGTGGATGAGTGAGTCTGTGAGTGTGCCCTATATTGGAGTGTTGCCAGCTAGGCACCGACTACCTTGCGACTGTAACTAGGATTAATCAAATTCATTTTCTATATCCGCTTAATCCTAGTTGTAGGGTCACAGGGAAGCCGGTGCCCACATGGCATCTCTGGGTGCGAGGGCAGAAACAACCCCAGACAGGGCACCAATCCATATTTAGCCTGTCGATTAACTGGGGTGGCACAGTGGCACAGAAGATAGTGCTGTGGCCTCAAAGCAAGAAGATCCCGGGTGACAATCCATGGTAGGGCACACACTCTCAAACACTACTGGCCATGGCTGAGGCACACACACAAAAACACACATTTACACACTAATGGTCCATTTATAGACAGCAATTGACCTATCTTGAATGCCTTTGGAATGCGGGAGAAAACCGGAATACCCAGAGAAAAGCTGCAGGAACACAGGGAGAACATGCAAACTCCAAACAAAAATTCCCGATTTGCCCCACCCGGGCCTCAATCCTGGGATCTACTTTCTGTGACACCACAGCCCTATCCACTGCACCACTGTGTCACCCCAGTTAAGCAACAGGCAAAATATATACTAAGTTATAGGAAAATTGGGAATGTCTCTATTGACTGTATATAATGGCAGGCACTGCAGCTGCCACTAATGATGTCACACTTCTTTGCACCTCTACTCTCCATACTTTTATTCACCACTACTCTCCAACTCTTCTCTCTGCCTTTTATCTCCACCTCTTCTATTTGCCCTTTGTCTCTGGTTCCTGTCTCTTCTCTGTTATTGGAAGTAGTTTTTAAATAAAATAATAAAATCTAAAGCTTTTTTTTACAGTTATATGAAAAAACTGGGGTGGCATGGTAGTAGTGCGGTCGACTAACAGCAAGAAGGACCTGGTTTCCACACCCCGGGTGTGAATTCCTGGGTAATATCTGTCTGTAGTTTGCATGTTCTCCCTGTGTTCAAGTGGGTTTTCTCCGGGTGCTTCGACTTCCTTCCACAGTCCAATAACATGCCTGCTAGGTGAATTGGAGATGCTAAATTGTCGGTCTTAAAGGTCGATAGAAATTCTTGAAGATAGCACCAGGAAGGACATCCGGCTTTAAAAAATGTGCCAGATCTGAGCATTTGTGTTTCTTTTTTACTTTTTCATAGCGGTTTGTGGCGGAGACATCAATAAAGACTCAGGACAGATTCAGTCTCCAAACTACCCGGATGACTACAGACCGTCTAAAGAGTGCGTATGGAGGATCAGCGTGTCCAAAGGATACAGTGTAGGCCTCAGCTTCCAAGCTTTCGAGGTACAAAGTTTATGAAATGTAACATTTTTTTGCTAGCTTGATGATGGCTAAAAAACACAGGGTTGGGATGTTACTGTCGGACAATAATCATCAGAAGGGTGATTCTTGCTATATGGTCTGAGAGACAAGCATTGAACAGTGAAGAACTTGCATCTACAAGGCATGGGTTGACTTGTGTATGGAGTATGTTCAGGAATCTGTTCAGTTTGTATCTTTCTCTCTCTAATCAAATAAGGATTGTGTATGTCTCTCGTGTGTGTATGTTTGTGTGTATGTGTTTGTATTTTACCAGAATGATACTATCCAACAGGTATAAAACTGTGTAGGGACTTTAAGGTCCAGCTAAAAGCAAAGAAAAATAAATAAAATTAAAATTCCTCAAAATAACAGTTTTTATTAAAATGGTGAATTGTAAATATACAAATGGTAGGCAAGTGTGTGTGTGTGTTTGTGTGTGTGTGCATGTGTGTGTTTGTGTTTTATCGTCATAGCCCACTTGGGTCTGTAGGCCATAAAAAACGTTAAAGCTTAAAAAGTAAAAGGAAATGTTTTACTTATTATTCAGAGGGTGTGAGAGTGTGTGTGTGAAGTGTGTACAAGAGAGAGAGAGATAAGGAAATATAAATTCATAAACAGGTACAGGATGCATTTTTAAAATCCGAGTACAGCACTAACCCAACGACCTTGGCATACCATTTCACACACACACACACACACACACACACACACACACACACACACAAGTATGTAAGATCCTGTTTTCTTTGGAAAAGATAATATTGTCTATCTATCTATCTATCTATCTATCTATCTATGTCTAGACTAGACTAATCTGTCTAGTCTAATCTGTCTAGTCTGTCTAGTCTGTCTGTCTGTCTGTCTGTCTGTCACACACTATGGTCTTTACGGTCTACTACACTTGTGCAGATCGAGAGGCATGACAGCTGTGCGTATGACTACGTGGAAGTGCGGGACGGCCTGTCCGAGAGTAGCCCTCTGATTGGTCGATTCTGTGGCTATGACATCCCTGATGACATTCGCTCCACCTCCAACACGCTGTGGATGAAATTTGTTTCAGACGGAACTGTGAACAAAGACGGCTTCGCTGCTAATTTCTTTAAAGGTATCTCACGTACCCACATATTAATAAACATCTCTCCCAAAATGCACAATAATGTGCACAATAATTCATACAGACGAATTTATGTGTGTGTTCGTAGAGGAGGATGAGTGCATGAAGCCAGATAATGGTGGCTGTGAGCAGAAGTGTGTAAACACACTGGGCAGCTTCAAGTGTGCCTGCGACCCTGGATACGAACTGGCCCCAGACAAAAAAAGTTGTGAAGGTACAATAAATCATCTTTGTGTGTGTGTGTGTGAGAGAGAGAGAGAGTTTGTTTACATTACTGTTTTAAACCGTTGTCATTTATGTCATTGGGATTTTACTTGCCTCTCACTTTCGGGCAAATACAAGAATGTGTGTGAGTGTAAGTGTGTGTGAAGGAGAGAGAGAGAGATAGCATGCACAGGTGTTTCCGCCTTTGTAAGAGGAAGCTATGACCAATCAACATGGCTGAAAAAAACATCCTTAGTCAACAGGAAGAAAAACAATGCACATGCTAAACTACTCCTGACTCAGAGCAGCCTGACACGATACGTGACATAGTTTACACATACATACGAATACATACCAGTGTTTTTCCTGACTGATGATGAGGTAAAGTGGTCACTACACTGGACAGTCACTGCATTAGGAACATGTGCCAGGTGACATATGACCAGTGATAAATTGGTAAATTCTGCTTGTTATCCTCCCGCATTCCAAAGACATCAGCGTAAGATTAATTGGTCTCTCTAAAGTGGCCATTAGTGTGTGAATGTACCCCTCGATGGAGTGGCACCCTGTCTAGAGTTGTTCCTGCCCTTGCATCATGTGCTGCAGAGTGGGCACTGGCTGGCTCGTGACCATGTGTGGATAAAGCAGAAGATAATGAATGAATTAATATTACATCACACTCGGCTCTGGAATACAGTGTTGATTTGACCAATTGTACAGTTATGCTTAAACACTGCCGATGGATAGATGGAGATAATTTGAGCGTCAAATTAGCCAGGAAATCTAGCAGAGCTGCTGCACTGGGCATGGGTAAACTTGCATGTTCAGGATGTGTAGTATCTTCCCTGACATCTGCTTGCTGCAATTGATCAAAAAAAGTTGAACCAACCTGTCTTTAAGGTGTTCCTAATCCAGTGATCATACAGTGTATGAAGGGTTGAGATGTTTAATAATAGCAGCTCCACCCCTTATTCTCACAGCCAATCAGGTGGCATTAATTCCATTTATTAAAAAAGACAACCTTTATATGCAAGTCGACCCATTTCCACTTCAGCAGCTTCACCTCATCTTGGAACGCGGCTATAGGAAAACAATGCACCAAATATTGACTTCCTAACATAATTTCACATCAGAAACACATATATGCAAATACATACACACACTACCTCATATAGATCATTGCCTCTAATTAGATTAAACTACAAGGCACAGTGTGCTGTGGTGATTCTGTACTAACATGGCAACCATCAAACATCAGTAAAAAGGCTTGTCTGTCTTTTTTTACATCTTAGAATCATTTATAATGCTGTTATTTCCTGTGTGTGTGTCCTCTTTTCTCTCGACTAGCTGCGTGCGGAGGGCTGCTCTCCATACTTAACGGCACGATTACCAGCCCGGGCTGGCCGAAGGAATATCCGCCCAACAAGGACTGCATATGGCAGGTCGTCGCGCCCACGCAGTACCGCATCTCTGTGCAGTTTGAGGCATTTGAGCTGGAGGGGAACGAGGTGAGGAGTGGTGTGTGGGGAACTGAGGAATAAAACTGTCCGGAGTAAACTGTTATCACTAATATGTACTGACAATAATCACTAATATGTACTGACAGTAACAGGAGACACCTTTTGTAAATATTAAATATACAATATTGTGCAGAAGTCTTAGGTACCCTATTATTTATTCATTCATTCATTATTTATTGTAGGATGCACACACACACATAAATTCACCAACTAATGGCAACTTTAAAGATAACAGTTAACCTACCCTGCATGTCTTTGGAATGCGGGAGGAAACTGGAGCACCCATAGAAAACCTGCACAACAACAGCACTACTTGCTGCTCCACCTCCAACCCTATTATTTTAAAATAAAATATTACAACCTATGCATGTAAAAAACATAAAGGAGAATTTTACTCTCACACATGCTTTTGTTTTTTTCAGCAAAACCCTATAAAGTAGCCATTGAGTGTATTTAATTATTTTATGGGAACGTAATGTGTGGAAATATATACATTTTGTAAGCCATGACTAGAGAAAATAAATGAATCGACACTTCCTGACTAATCAGATTTAATCATTTATCATAATCATGACATTATACAATGAATATATTGTCCCCAAAAGGTGTGCAAGTATGACTTTGTGGAGGTACGAAGCGGACTTTCATCCGACTCTAAGATACATGGGAAATATTGCGGAATTGATGTCCCTGAAGTAATCACTTCCCTGTACAACAACATGCGCATCGAGTTCAAGTCGGACAACACTGTGTCAAAGAGAGGTTTCAAAGCGCACTTCTTTTCTGGTAAGTCAAATAGCTGTTGAGATGGGTGAGCGTTTGTGTGGTCCATGATTTTATATTTTTGCGTGGTACAGATGTCCAGACAACCTAAAAGTCTTTTAACTACTTCGGTAAATGTTATGGTCAGGATTAGGACCCAGTTTTTTTGTTGTATCCAGTGTACATGGCTTATGAATCATACCGTATCAAATCAGCTGATGTACTATATCTCACTCTGGGTGTCTTAGATAAGGACGAGTGCTCGAAGGATAACGGTGGATGCCAGCATGAGTGCGTAAACATCATCGGAAGCTACGTCTGCCAGTGTCGCAATGGCTTTATCCTGCATGAGAACAAGCATGACTGCAAAGAAGGTAAATACACACAAATGTAGAAATACCCATTATCAGAAGGGTGTATATACAGGGTGTGGGCCATAATGTAAAAGCGTTACATGTGTGTGCATGTGTATATAAACTCACTGGCAACTTTATTATTTGCTCTATGGGCTCATTCCGAACTCTGCTAATTATTTAGAACTCAGCTGCTTAGCTTCTAACTGGTTGCCTTCAAATTCTGCTTCTTATGTTAACAGCTCTTCATGATCTAGATCCTGATTATTTAGTTGACCTCCTCAAATGTTGCATTATGGCTCGGAATTTAAGTTCATTGGTGGGGGTCTCTATCTTCTGTTATTTATTAATTAATACTCTATACCTGCTAAATTCTAATTTTAGGGTCACAGGAAAGTCGATGCCCACTGCCATGAGGGCAGAAACAACCCTAGACAGGGTGCCAGTCGATCATAAGGCGCACACACACACACACACAATCACACATATTCACACACTAACATACAATTTAGAGACACCAAAACATTGGGGAGAACTCCAGACAGGAATTTTCTAAATCGCCCGAATTAACTGTGTAGGCAAAAAATAATAAATACATAAAAACGTTGAATGAGAAGTTGTGTCCAAACTTTTGACTGGTCATTTATTTTATCAGGTACACTTTGTTAGTAAAAGATTGGACCCCTTTTGCCTTCAGAACTGCCTTAATTCTTCATAGCATACTATCTGCAGAGATGGTATTCTACATTCCCTGTTTATAATGAGTGGTTATTTGAGTTACTGGAGTATTGGAAATCACAAAATGGGCGCAGGAATATTTCCAGAGAACATTATCTGTGAACACAATTCACTGTGCCATCCGCCGTTGCCAGCTAAAACTCTTTAGTTCAAAGAAGAAGTCTAAATAAGATCCTGCCGACTTCTTTGGACCAAGACTCACTTACTGTTCTGTGGTCAGACAAATCAAAAATGAAAGTTCTTTATGGAAATCAGAGACACCGTGTCATTTGGACTAAAGAGGAGAAGGACAACCCAAGTTGTTATCAGGGCTCAGTTCAGA
>JAOUQT010125413.1:0-19127 GCA_025769995.1 Xyliphius kryptos | reverse complement strand
TGTTTTGTCCACAAAAAAACGACTTAGGTCTTATCCAAAAAAATGCCTTACTATAGCCTTTTGTTTTTGCACAAAAAAAATGACTCACGTTTTTCGCCAATAAAACGCCTAACTATGGCCTTACGCTTTTGCACAAAAAAAAAGACTTACGTTTTTTCCAGAAAAACGCCTTACTATAGCCTTACGTTTTTCGCCAAAAAAAAAACGCCTTACTATTGCCTTACGTTTTTTCACAAAAAAAGTACTTAAGTTTTTTCCAAAAAAAAACGTCTTACTACATATAGCCCTACGTTTTTGCACAAAAAAACGTCTTACGTTTTTTGCAAAAAAGCGCCTTAGTATAGCCTTACGCTTTTGCACAAAAAAAAGACTTTATAAACTGCCATCTGGTTGCCAAATTACAAAACGTCGGAAAAATGATGTATAGTAAATCACGCATTGATACTAATGTGAAGTGCTCAGAGCCAATCAGATTTAAGGAGCATTTCATAGTTAAATATGTAACCAAGTATCTGTGTTCCAATCAATCAGTGTTGTCCGTAAGGCATGCTCACACAAACGCATGTTTTTAAGATTTGGATTCCTGTAAATAATGAGGTTATCAACCATAAATTAGACATTTTAAATATTAAATTCCTTAGAAAACATTTATTGTTCAACATTTTCCTTACGGTAACAGAAAATCTTAAAAATGCTTACATCGAGCACAACAACGCCAAACCGTTTCACAACATTTTAAAGTTGTATTTGGAATATTCGTTGAAAGAAAAAAACATTTCAATTTAAATTTTAATTTTTTATAGCACTGTAAATTAAAATCAAAGCTCTGTGCAATATCATCCCCAGTCCCCAGAGGAGGCGTCATCCTGGCTGTTTAGTCTTATAAACATGCTTTAATACAAAATTAGCATTAAAATATAGTTTCTATAAAAAAAGTAATAGAAGACGTGTAAAGTGTGTACTTCTAGGTTTGTGAACAAAAGAATAAATAGCTTGCTAAAGTAGCATTGACCATTAGGGGGCGATGTAGCAAGGCGAATGGAGTGTGCACAGTGGATTGGATTTGACCGTGCAGAAATACGTTGAGCTTTTACAAGCAGAAGTCCCGCCCCTCGAATCAAACACTTAATTAATAAATAAAAAGAAGTGTCATTGTTTATCTACAATAAATGGCGGCGGTGGTGGAACACTATACATCTTCAGCGAGGAGTATGACCTCAACCTTCAGGATCAATGTGGTACGTATGGACTTTGACGTAAAACGTACTTGAAATTTAAAAACGAAAGCGTGACATGCGGCCTTCATTACTGAATCGTATTTCTTTAAGGACTGGAACACATTCGGAGAGGGTCGCCGTTGGACCAGGAGCCTTCAGTAACGATAGCCTTCATCGTAGCCATCGTGATAACCGTGGTGGTACCCGTAGGTGCCGTACTCCGTCTCGGGGCAGTGCATGCCCAGGCTCTGCTGGATGGCCATCTCCTGTCTGCGCAGCTGCATGGAGTCTATCAGATCGTAGATGATCTCCATGGACCACATCGGAGACGGGTACCAGGACTTCACATTGCCATCCTTGCCCACTAACAGCATGGAGAAGTATTCAGGGCTGATCTGAAAATAATTCCTGATGTCCTTCACAAGTGTGGCAGACAAGCCCTCGCGGTCCACCGTTGCACTTCCTGGAACACATCCATAAGGTCTTCACTTTATCTGGTTCATATACATTTATATATCATTTTCTTTGAGGGGGGGGGGGTCTTTTAAAAAACCTATGTTAAGTTTTTATATTCTTTTTTTTACATTTCTATTTTTCAGTGTCGAGATTTCCTTCTGGGACAAATAAAAGACCTACGTACCCTCCTACGCATCCTACGGATTTTGAGGTATGCTTTGCGTTTTGACCTTAAACATCTCAAAGATAAGCTTTAACTTTTTTAAAATAAACAATACTTGGTTTATAAAAGCAATAAGGTATGAGGGCGTGCAGTATTGTAAGTAAACCACGGAAAAACCTCTGTGATTAATTCACAATAATGCACGCCCTCGAGTGTCTTATTGCTTTTATAAAACGCTTAACACACTAAAAATAAAAAAAGTAAGTTTGTTTCATAACTGCGTTGACTTAAAGTTGTTAGGTATGATGTGAGGCTGGGTAGTTACACCCTTTCGCTGTGATTTATTTACAATAATGCACAACCTCAAGTGTCCTATTGCTTTTATAAAACGTTTACAAACACACGCTAATGAAAAAAACGAGGTTTGATTAAATTAAGTTTGATTTGATTAAGTTTATTAAAAGCACAATTTTTAATAGTCTGCTTTTTAAAGTGAACACTGAGTAACAGGTTTCCAGTTTCTCTAACAATTATAAACTGCCATCTAGAGGTCAAATTACAAAACGTCGGGAAAATAATGTATTGTATATCACGCATTGATACGAATGTTTAGCGCTCAGAGGTGTGTGTTATTGTCAATAATGTCACGGCTCAGAGCCAATCAGATTTAAGAAGCGGTTTATGAAGTTAAATATGTAACCAAGTATCCGTGTTCCAATCGATTAGTGTTTGTAAGTCGTACTTACACAAACGCATGTTTTTAAAGTTTGGATTTCTGTGAATTATGACGTTATCAACCGTAAAAAAAAAGATAAAGTTAAATTCTTTAGAAAACATTTATTTTTCAATAAAATCTTACAAATGCTTTGATCACAACAATAGCAAACAGTTTCACAACGTTTTAAAGTTATATTTGGGATTTTAATTAAAAGACAAGAAATAATCGATGTTAAGTTTTTATATTAAATTACATTTCTATTTTTCAGAGTGTCAACATTTCCTTCTGTGATAAATAAAGTACCTACGCATCCACCTACGTACCCTACGTTTTAACTTCAAACGGCTCAAAGGTAAGATTTAACTTTTTTTTTTTTTTTTTTTAATAATACAGGGTTTATAAAAGTAATGAGGTATGAGGGGCGTGCGTTATTGTGAATAATGTCACGGCTAGACAAGGGGCTCAGCCAATCAGATTTAAGGAGCGGAATTGAAACAATTTAATTCTTATGTATAATGCCGGGCAGCACAAGGGCGTAGTGGTTAGCATGTTCGCCTCTCAGCGCTGGAGATTCCATGTTCTCCGCTTCCTTCCACAGTCCCAAAACATGGATTCAAGGTAAATTAAATGCTCTTAATTGCACCATGTAGTGAGTGTTTGCCCATCCATCGCTGGGCACACACTCACTCACCCATCCACAGGCCCCGTCTAGTGTGTTTTGTGTGTGTGGATGGGTGAGTGAGTGTGTGGCCAGTGATGGATTATATGGGGCAATTAAGAGCAATCCATGTTTTTGGTTTGTGGGAGGAACCGGAGAACATCCATGCAGACACGGGGAGGACATGGAAACTCCATCCAGATCGGAATTCGAACCCGCTGAGAGGCGAACATGCTAACCACTAAGCCACTGCACTGACGCTTACTGACTCTAGACTTGCAAAAACAAAAAAGCACTTGCTATGATACAAAAATCTTGCGCTTTTTCTGCTGCTATATGAGACTGAGATGCTACAGTGCCTTCACATTTTGTTTTATCCACCAATCAGAACTACGCTTACATCAGAAATGATAATCTTATGCACACCTACAGGCAGTTAAAGGGTTAACATATAGGGCGTTAAATAGAAATCCTTTAGAGGGTTTGTTTTACATCCCAGGAGGGAGAACCTGCTGAAGGGTGGGATCTAAAATCAGCTCAGACTGCTTACAAAGTGCCTTTGATCTAAAAACGCCGTCCCTCAGACCTGCTGATTTAGCTTCTGAAACGAGAAAGCCCAAAACATCAGCTGTTGAAGCACCACCGCTGACCACCGCTGCAGTTTAAGTTAAACTACAGGAACCGTTCGTTTAGGTCTCGCAAAATATCTCTTCTGTGGAAAGTTTGTGGTCTTCAGTCAGCTGTCGAGAACTCTGTTTTGGGTGGATCAACAAAAACGTTCTAATTTAGATCGAAGATGTAAAGCTGAACACATTTGTTTGGTGTTGCTCTACAATAAACCGTTTAAAACTTTTAGTAAACCACGAAACTTAAAAATGTGAAATGTGGGTTGCAAGTGACATGCAAGCTTGTGTTGTTTGGCTGTAGGGACAAGTTATTTTTAAGAAAGCTTTCTAAAAATCCTTACCGTTGATGGGGTACAGCTCCAAAACTCCACCCATGTCAATCAACTCTGCTCCGAGTAGCTTTAGGACCGACATATGACGGAGACCTGCAAAGAATCAAACTAATAATTAGCCTTAAACAAAGAAACCGAATGCAAATATTATAAATCAGGTCGTTCTGCTCCTTAAATCTGATTGGCTGAGCTGTTTGTCCGGCCGTGACATTATCTACAATAACACACACCTCTTAGAACTTCACACATTTTTTCCAAAGTGCTGTAATTTGACCACTAGATGGCGGTAATTGTTAGAGAAACTAAACAGATTTGATTAAAGTGCGTTCGTAAGTGTTTTAAAAATTATTGTGAATTATTATTGTGAATAAATCACAGGAAACTGTGTAACGTCGGTCCTAATAACACCTCCTTCCTGTGATGTATTCACAATAAAGCCACGCCCTCTCGTACATGAGTTAGCTGTCCAGTGCAACACAGGTTTAATAACAGAATTAAAGGCAGATTACGAGAAATAAGATGTAAAGAGTACCATATGCAGATGTGCATTATTTTAAGTTGATTATGTTTAACTTATTCAGGGTGGAGTTTCCACGTTCTCGCCGCGGCCACATGGGTTTTCTTTAGGTTCTACGATTCCCTCGTACAGTTTAAAAACATGTATTTAAGGTAACTCGGTTGCTCTTAATTGCCCATATTTAAATTAAGCCCGCGGGACCCTGGTGGAGGATTAAGGATTAAATATTAAGATACTAAGATGAGTATTATTTTTTAAGTAAGTCTTTTTCTCCTTTCAGTGTTTTACCCTTTGTCCTTCAGGGGGCGCCACAGCAACAAACTCGCATATCAGACTTTTATGCCGGACGCCGTTCCTGACACACCCCTCATCCGCTACCGGGTAAATCGAAGCATTCATTTATTTATTATCCCAATCTTAATCTTGGATCATGTTTGGGTGTCCAGTGGAGAACGTTACGTGCCTTGGGCATGTTCACCCTGGACAGGGGGCGTGTGTGCCCGGCGATGGATGGGCACAGACGCACTCACACAGACACTATGGGGAAAATGAGAGATTTCAAATGTCCCTATGTTTTTGGAATGTGGGAGGAAACCAGAGAACCCAGAGTAAACGCACGTGGAGGACATGGAAACTCAAACCTGGATCCTCAGCGTTAAGAGGCGAACATGCTAACCACAAAGCCACCATGCCGCACGATAAAGCAATTTAATTACTTTGCACCACTTGAACTAAAAGACAATTATATACAGCATGTTCGCCTCTCAGCGCTGGGGGTTCCCAGATCTGAGTTTCCATGTCCTCCCCATGTCCACGTGGGTTTCCTCCCACAGTCTAAAAACAATGGATTACTGATAAATTGCCCCGTATAGAGTGTGTGCCCTGTCCTGGGTGTATCTGCCCAGATGTTCTCCCCTGGATGGGCATGGGGAACCTCACCGCGACTCTAGTACAAGATTAAGTGAGACACAGGTTGTAACAGCGTTTGTACTTTAACATCTGAAACGTCTTCACCTGCAGTCTACTGTTTCAGTAAAACTCACCCAGATTACACGCCTGACTGGACAGTGCGTGGAGCTGCTGCTGATACGCCCAGTCCTCATCGTTAGGAGCAGAGATCACAAATAATCGGCGTCTCCAGCGGAACCTGATCTCGTGAAGAGGACATGAGGACAAGAAGAAGAAAACTGCACTCAGACATGACAGATAAAAATGATGAGTAATGTCCTGACCGTTGGTTGTTAACAGACTGGCCTTTACAAGATGACCGAATGTGTTCTGTGTGTAAAGCAGGAAACCCCGGCTAGATTCAGATTACAGATTTTTGGACACTATCTGTACAAAGCAACGACATAACTACCTCGACAGGAAGTTCTCCAAAGATCTTGGCTTGTCTTCTTTTTTACACGTCACTCCATCTCGCTTCTGTTGCTCCATTTCTCGGATGCGGGAGGAGAACGTGTCGATGTAATCGAAAACAGATTTCATGGCAATTGGCACTTCATACACTTGCTGTAAAAAAGAGGAATCACAAAATAAACATTTTAGCACAAAAACACACTTCTGATGTGTTATTTCACACAAAACAAATGCACATTACAAGAGAATAAAGTCGCGATGCTACGAGAGTAAAGTCGTAATGCTACGGGAATAAAGTCACAATACTATGGGAATAAAGTCGCGATGCTACGAGAGTAAAGTCGTAATGCTACGGAATAAAGTCACAATACTACGGGAATAAAGTCACAATACTACGAGAATAAAGTCACAATACTACGAGAATAAAGTCACAATACTACGAGAATAAAGTCACAATACTACGGGAATAAAGTCACAATACTACGAGAATAAAGTCGTACTACACCACATTACAGTACTCGAAAATACCACAGTTTTCCAGAAAGGGCAAAATTATATAAGTGAACAATTTGTGTAAAGTTTGCCCACAAAACAGCAGGAAAAAAAACGCACAACGAGAGTCTGTTAAAAATGGCATAAAAACTAAATTCCAAACAAAAAAAAAAGTAAAAAAAAAACACAAGACTGGAAGAAGAATGCACAGCACAGAATGGCAGAAGTCTCACTAAGCAACATGCATCGTAAAAAAAATAAAAAAAAAAACATTTACAATAAATCTGGCACAAAATGTGGATCTGGTCTCTGATTGGTTGGCCACCCCTGCGGTAATACTTTAATACTTTGAGATTGTTGTGTCATATACTTTTGGCAATCTGTATAAAAATCTGAACAGGAGTCTGCAGTATTCCCTGCATGCTCAGCGGCGCACTCTGAATAGACCAGCTGTTTGTAAACGGGGCTGGAGTTCTAAACACGCCGCTGAGGATAAACACTCCACCGCCGTCAGAATGTGAGGCGGCGAAAACACACGACCAAAAATATGTAACCTCTCACAGCACTGAGGGCGAGGAATTCACTCCTCATGTTTTGGTAATGTGCCTTTAACTGATTTTATCTGGGGGTTCCCGGTTTGTAACCCGATCTGGGTGGAGTTTACATGTCCTCCCCGTGTCCATGTGGGTTTCCTCCGGGTTCTCCGGTTTCCTCCCACAATCCAAAAACATGGATTCAATGTAAATTAAATGCTCTAAATTGCCCCTATAGT
Organism: Xyliphius kryptos; assembly: GCA_025769995.1. Taxonomy (NCBI): domain Eukaryota; kingdom Metazoa; phylum Chordata; class Actinopteri; order Siluriformes; family Aspredinidae; genus Xyliphius; species Xyliphius kryptos. The sequence continues at coordinate 11,817 of JAOUQT010125413.1, read as the reverse complement.
GTGTGTATGTGTGAGTGTGTTCCCAGCGATGGATTGGCACCCTGTTCTGGGTGTAAAAGTACACACAGCTACATACTTACGGTAAAAAAGTAAAAGCATGTATTTAAAAATCACTCATAATTACATTTTTATCAGGATATCTGTTTGCTTTAAAGGTGCACGAGCACAATCACCTGAAAACTCATCTTGTTCATTTAACAAGAATCCTGTCCAAAAACCGTGTGAATAACAAAAAATATTTGTTTATAAACAGCGCTGACGTTCATTACATGTTCCAATGTGCAAAACAATCAACCTAATCAGTGATTTAATAATTAAGTTGTCAGTATACTAATTATAAATACTGACCAATACAATACTGAACTCTTAATAATGTATAGTGCAGCTTCACCAAAAGGAGTGCCAAAAGTATTTGCTGACCCATCCAAACGATCAGAATCCGATCAGAATCCAGCAGCTGGACATGCAGACTGTGTCTACAAACATTTGTGAGAGAACAGCTCGCTCTCAGGAGCTTAATAAATTCCAGCGTGGAACTGTAATAGGGCGCCCCCTGTGGAACAAATCCAGTCGGGAAATTTTCTCGCTCCTAAATATTCCACAGTCAGCTGGATGATAAGAAAATGGAAGTGTTTGGGAACGACAGCAACTCTCTACGATATAAAACTCCAATAAAAACCCATGTTTTATAATTTGGATATATAATACATTTTAGGAATGAAATAAGAATATAATTAAAAAATCTAAATTGTCTTAACAGAATATTGTAACGGGCCGGCCCACGGAAAAGCAGCCCGTCTCATATATCCACGCACCCTGTATTTCGTCTGCAGGAAAAAGTAAGAGCACCCCTTTACCTTCCACTTCATGTCCACGTCTGTAAGCACCATAAAGAAGTCATTGTAGTGCATCCTGAATTCTTTCCTCAGATCCGTGATCAGGTTCTGGTTCACTAGATCGTCCTCTCTCAAGCCTTTCATGGGTTTATCATTTTCTGCAATCACAACAAAATTTATTAAAGGACATCAAAAAAAAACCACTTAAATACTCTGAGAACTCGCTTAGTCATAATCTGAAGAGTGTCCAGATAACGGGTGAGGTCCATTTGGTTTCGATTCAGAACATTTTAGACATGTTTTTCTTAATTTGGCCACTAGATGGCAGCATTTGTTGGAGAAACCGTAAAACTGTTACTCAGCAATCAGCGTTTATTTTAAAAAAACGGACTAGATCACGTGGCGGATGACCAGATTATTATATAAAAGCCATGAGACGCTCGAGGTTGTGTATTATTGGCAATAAATCACGGGGGGAAAAGGTATAATAATATTTTTTTTTACCACTTTGTACAACAAACCCAACTGTTTTTGTTTTCCCGAAAGACTTTTTTGTGTCTAAAATGAGTCCAAATGTATTTGTTTTCCACCGTAAACCCACACAGTTATCTGAGCACCAGGCTGCTGGAAGCATTTCCTCTTGATAGAAATCTGTCACGACGGCGGCCCCCGGACACGACAATCACTTTTTCCGTTACGGGCTGGAGCGAGATTGAGTCACTCACACAGACGGCTCGTTTCTAGCTGTGTAACGACAAAATGACCACCTTCAGCTTCCCACAGGTTTTCGGAATGACATCATAATCACGCTGCAGCAAATAAATCAAAGGCTATTTCTGATACATAATTAAAAAGGAAACGTCAATTTGAAAATCAGCAGCCCATCCTACAGTAAGAGGTCTGTAATTGTGGTTCCTGAACCACAGCCCCCGTCTGGCAGACACACTTCCTTTCTGCTGTATCTGTGAAGCTGCAGATGTCCTGAGTCCAACTGTGGAGTCTGAAAACAACCAATCGGTGCCAAGCTCAGGACTCAAAGAACGCCATTGTAAAAAAGTCCAACTCAGCAATGAAAATAAATCTATTCATCTATTCGCTGCTTTATAAACAAGGATTTGTGCACAAATTGTGCATATATACAGTGTATAAATATATTATATACAGTCCCTGACAAAAGTCTGGTTGCTTATCCAAGTTGTAGGAGGAACAAATAATGACTCGACTCATAGTTGATGGATTGTAATCATGGTGCCGGACACGCCCCCTGCATGAGGCTTATTATGCCAAATTGTATCATTTATTAATTTTTAATCATTTAATTAGGACAAGAGTGTAATCGTATACAAAAATAATGTTGAGATTATACATATCATTTACTTTGAGGGCGGCACCGTGGCTTAGTGGTTAGCATGTTCGCCTCTCAGTGCTGGGGATTCCCGGTTCGAATCACAATCTGATTGAAGTTTCCATGTCCTCCACGTGTCTGCGTGGGTTTTCTCCGGGTTCTCTGGTTTCCTTGCACATCCCAAAAACATGGATTCCAGAGTGTGGATGTATGTGTGAGTGTGTGCCCAGCGACGGATTGGCGCCCTGTCCTGGGTGTATCTGCCCAGCGCCCGAGACGTTCTCCCTGGATGGGCATGGGGAACCCAACCGGGACCCTCATAAAGAAAAAAGCAGAAGATGATGGATGTATGAATTTACTTTGACCACACTAACATGCTGCAGTAACATAAGTTCTGGGTTCCTTTGGAAAAAATAAAAGGACTTCCAGAGTTTTGCTTTCATCTTCCAAGATTCCTCCTTCATCTGACCCCAGACCTGCCCAATAATGTTCATGTCCGGTGACTGGGCCGGCCAATCCTGGAGAACCTTGATCTTCTGTGCTTTTAGGAACCTGGACATTGAGGCTGCAGTATCCCGCTGCAGAACTTGTGCTCTCTAAGGTTTGGACAATAATGGGCAGCAAGCACGTCTTGATTCTTTAGGCTGTTGATGTTGCACATGATGACCCCCCCCCCCCCACCCCCCTACTCTATGTAACACCAATCCAGGACTCTTCCTTCTTCCTTTTTGAAGAAGGCTTATGAAGTTTTGGGGGTGTTCATTCATTCATTATCTTCTGCTTTTTCCTCTATGAGGGTCGCGGTGAGGGTCCAGGGGAGAACATCTCAGGCGCTGGGCAGATACACCCAGGACAAGGCGCCAATCCATCGCTGGGTACACACTCACTCACACATCCACACACTATATACGCTCTATACGGGGCAATTTAGAGCATTCAATTTACCTTGAATCCATGTTTTTGGACTGTTGGAGGAAACCAGCGGAAACTCAAATAGACACGGGGAGGATATGAAAACTCCACCCAGATTAGGATTCGAACCAGGAATCCCCAGCGCTGAGAGGTGAACGTGCTAACCACCACTAGGCCCGTTTTGGAGGTGTATGGCTCCCAAAAAAATATAATAAATTAAATAATTTTTAAAAAAGTTGTCCTTGATGCAAGCCTTGGGTGTAACCCCTCTTTTAAATGAATCGTTCATTCATATTGATTTGATTCTGTAGTGAACGTGACTCACGCAGCAGTTTGACTCGTTCAGAACCAGGACACTGAAGTCATTGGGTGTAGTATAGTAGTTTACATTTACAGCGGTAATATCTGAACATACTGTACGCGTACGAACGCTGTTACCACTTCCATGTTTGATGATTAACTCGTCCAGCTCAAAACCGAGGCTCTGTTAAAGCATCTAAATTACAAGTTTGGCAAAACACAGCTTGCTTAGCTTGCTCTGCCAAAATCTGATTTCTCTCTCAGTGTTGTGAGTCTCTCCACGTTATAAGTAACAAATGAGGCTGCTTTTCCCAGCGACTGCTGTACAGACCTGAAGAGAACGTGTCTGCCAGGTTCTCCACCCTGTTCTCCAGCTGGATGAATCTTTGCTGAGTTTTGGTTTATTGTACGACTCTGAGCCTTTCCTTTCAGACAAATGAGGTAACTGCCAGGAGAAAACCTTCTTCAGCTCCAAACCCAAAGCTGAGTATCAGACTAAAGGGATTTCATGGTAGAAATTTAATGCAATCTGTATATTAACGCTTATCAAAGCAATCACATCCTTTTTACACCATTACATTTACATTTGGTCATTCAGCAGACACTTTTGAGAGAACAACACAAATCACCGCAGTGTCATCAAATCTGAGCATTTACATGATTTGGCTTTTTTTTTGTTTTTTGTTTTAGTTTTTTTGGTAAACTACATTTACATTTAGTCATTTAGCAGCTGCCTTTATCCAAAGCCAGTCACAAATTAGAGAACAACACAAATCACTGGGGTATCCTCAGACGTGAGCACTACATGGTATGGCTTTTTGTTTTTGTTTTTTTTTTTGTTTTGTTAGAGGTTTTTTTTGTTATTACATTTACATTTAGTCATTTAGCAGCTGCCTTTATCTAAAGGAAATTACAAATTGGAGAACAACACAAATCACCGGGGTATTATCAGACGTGAGCACTACACGATATGGCTTTTTGCTTTTTTTTTTTTTTTGGTTATTATGTTTACATTTATTCATTTAGCAGCTGCCTTTATTTAAAGGGAGTTACAAATTAGAGAACAACACAAATCACTGTAGTATCCTCAGACGTGAGCACTACACAATATGGCTTTTTGGTTTTTTTTTGTTTTGTTTTTTTGTTATTACATTTACATTTAGTTATTCAGCAGCTGCCTTTAACCACACAGAGTTACAAATGAGAGAACAAGACAAATCACTGTAATGTCATCAAATCTGAGCGTTTACACAATATGGCTTTTCTTTGTCTTGTTTTTGTTTTGTTTTCTTGTAAATTACATTCACATTTAGTCACTCAGCAGACGCCTTTATCCAAAGCAAGTCACAAATTAGAGAACAACACAAATCACTGTAGTATCCTCAGACGTGAGGATCACACAATCTGGCTTTTTTTTTTTTTTTTTTTTTGTAAATTACATTTAGTTATTTGGCGAACGCCTTTATCCAAAGCGACTTACAAATTAGACGACCTCACAGGTCAGTAGTTAAGAAGAAACCATCAAACCTGTTCACTATCCAATCTATTATATTTATTCTTTTTGTTACTATTTTATTTCTCTTGTTTTTATGATTGTATAATCACTGTGTCGTGTTTTTTCATTTGTGTTATTACTCGCTCCTGGCTGTTAAATCTTCCAGTATGCTATCGTGCTAGACAAGATAAAACCCAACTGCAAATCTCAGCTTCCCAGTCAGAATACCCACCAACTTATTTTACATTTTTTGTTTTAATGGCTGAGCTAAATCAGTCTATGACCCCCATGTGTTTTATATTTAGGTTGTGAGACTTTGTAGATTTTGTGTATATGTGGAACTATTTAGGTAAAAATGGGACTGCTTGATTATATATAATAACTTTACATCAATGTGAGTAAATAAATTCAAATCAAAGCAGCTTTACAATGTAAGTCTGAAGTGACTCCCTTAATACGGCTGGTTTTACAGTAAGAACCTTTATGTGGACAATAGAAACCATCGGTTCTGTGCCTCAGAATGAAGAGTTATTGTGTTCCTGGTTATTTTATTGCAAAAAAATTAAAGAATTCTACGATGCAAAACCTCATTAATGAATCGAAACGACGTTCTAAGCGCAGAAAAGCCCAACAAGCGATATTCCATCACCTAAATCATTGTACTTTTTTTTTTTTTTTTTTCAGGTAAAAACCAAAAATTTCTAACTCACCAAGTTGGTAATGATCGATCTTCATTGTACTGTTGGTCAGAGAACCAAAGATGGTGATGATCGATACTTTCCGAACTGCCATTTCACACACATGTTCCAAGTACTCGTCTCGTTGCTGTGTATACATTTTGTGTTCCTCTGTTGGAGTTGTGATTAACTACAAACAACACAAAAAAGACATCAGATAAAATAATACAAGCATTATGAACACTATATAGACAAATATATAGGAATACACCATTATACAGTATTTTTTTTTATTCAGTCCCATTTATAAAAACCCATTATAAACCGGGTAATTCTGATTCTTAGATCTGATTGGCTGAGCCGTTTGTCCAGCCGTGACATTATTGATAATAACACACACCTCTGGGTATCAATCGGTGATCTACAGAACAGGTTTTTTTTTTGTTTAAAAAAACTGCGCTCTGTAATTTGGCCACTAGATGGCAGTTATTGATTCTTAGACAAACCGGAATCCTGTTACTCAGCAATCAGGGTTCACTTTAAAAAAAGGGACTAGATTACGCTGCGGAAGAACAGAGTATTAAGTATTTTGCTTTGAATAAATGCATTTATGAAGCAAACCTTGTTTGAAAGCGTTTTATAAAAGCAAGAAGACCCTTAAGGTTGTGGATTATTGTGAATAAATCACGGGAAACGGGTGTAACTGTAACTCCGCTTTGCGTTATGCCCAATAACGTCGCTTTTCCGTGATTTTTTCACATTTATAAGAGGTGTCCTTAAATCTGATTGGCTGAGCCGCTTGTCTAGCCGTGACATTATTCACAATAACCCACACCGCTCCACATTCGTATAAATGCACGATATAGAATATATTGACCTCCCGAACTTTTTTCCTAAACTGCGTTCTGTAAATTGGCTACTAGATGGCAGTATTTGGTAGTTACAGAAATCGGTAATCTTTTTCATTTAAAAAAAAAAAAGCCGGATTGGATTACGTCGCGGAAGGCGAGTTTATTAGCGATTTAGCTTCCAGTCAAGGCATTTACGAATCAATAAGACGCTCGAGGTTGTGTATTATTGTGAATAAACAACGGGAAAGAGTTGTAACTGTGCCCCGCCTGCACGTCGTGCCTAATAACACCCCTTTCCCGTGGTTTATTCCCAATAATGCCACACCCCTCTCGTGGCCTTATTGCTTTATAATGCCACGCCCTCTGGTGTCTTATTGCTTTAGTACATACGTCTGGTCAGCAGTCATGCATAAGGAATGTTTCCCTGTATGTTTACAGACATTATACAAACGTCACTGACTATTATACTTACAATCAGTCGCCTTCTGTTCTCAAAATACTCCAAAAATACTTCCAGAGCTCCCTTAGTGGGTGCTGGTGGGTTTTTGGTGGGCTTCTGCTCCTTTTTCTCTTTCTTGCCCGACTTCTTCTCATCTTTCTTTTTCCTATCTGACTTGTCCTTTTTTGAAGGCTTATCTACTTTCTCCTTTTTTTTCTTCTTCTCCGGCTTTTCTTGCTTAACTGTGCCTCTTGTGTTTGGAATATCTTCGGCCTCCGCGGGGAACGTGTCCGTAGGTTTGTCGGTTACATGCTTATCGTCATATATCTGAATAAGTTGATCGTCTTCTGACTTTTTCTTGGGCGGCTTGGACTTACTCGGCTTGTTTTGAGCTTGTTGGACCCCCACGCGGTTGGAGTCCTTTCTATTTGTGTGATTGTCTCCATACTTTCCCGTGAAGGCCTTGGTGTGAGAGTAACTCGGGACGGTTGGCTGGACAGTGTGCTTTTTCGGATGCTTCCGGTCTTTGTTGAAATTGTTATTCCTGGTTGGGGTTTTGGAGTTGGGCATCTTTGTGGGCGGTTTTGCCGTCCTCGGCGCGATGGTGGTGGCTCGCGTTGAGGTTGTAGTTATGCGAGTGGTTGTTGTGGGACGGGTGGTGGTGGTGGTGGTAGGGGGTTGGGTGGTGGTGGTGGTTGTTGGCTGGGTAGTTGTAGTTGGACGGGTGGTTGTAGTTGTGGTGGTCGTAGGTAAAGGCTTTGGGGTGGTCGTTCTCTGAGGTCGCTTGAAAACAGGTTGATCTATCCGAGTCCCTGAACTTGGGCCGGCTTCAACCACCTGCCCCTCCTCACCCGCATCCTTACACTTCTGCACAAAACCCTTCTGTCTGACTTTTTCCATCTTCCGCATCGGTGACTGGTCAATGACCTCATACATGGCCTCCAGCCTCACCGGGTAAGGGTAGCGTTCCTCCACCTGCAACGTCTTTTTTAGGAGCACCATACCAAACTTGCCTTTTTCTAGCTTGAGGAAGTTCATTAGCCGTGGGATGAGGGATACGTCCAGAGGTTCCTCCACCACTTTGCCCACATTGGATATACGCCTGACCCTCCCTCCCATCTCCCCCTCTTGATGGAACATCACAATTTGGTGAACATGGCGCTCTGCCAGTTCACAGTAGACGTCTGGCTTCAGTAGGCTCATCATGAGTCTGTAGTATCCCTCTGACTCATGGGGGGTTGAGATGACCAACAGGCGATTTTTCCCCGCAAATGTGGCCAGCAGGTTAGGCGATCCAGCGGAGCTCGGCATGCGAGAGAGGGCAGCCCGGGCTCCAGGCACACCATTATCCATCTGGGTGGGGTTACCCACCATGCCCTGTAAACCTCTGTTCCTGGAGAACACCCTTCTGGTTTGGCCGGTGTTGCCAGCAGCTTCGTCTCTCTGCATTTCCTCTCGTTTGCCGTTAACTTGAGAGACGGCCCTTGGTCTTTGCACTTTCCTCACTCTCAGACCCCGCTGGTGATCCTCCGCTGCGCTACCACAAGAAACACACAATGTCCAAGCCAAGCAGCCCCAAAAGCCCAACCTCAGAAGGGTTTGTTTCTTCATAGTGTCAGTCAGCTTCAAGAACGCAAAGCAATAAAACTAAAGTTTAAAAGTTCAAAACACTAATTTGAAACAGACTCAATCATATAAAGCCATTTTTAAAATGAGAGTCAACTTTCTTTAAATTAGTAAAAGCATTGTTTGTTTTGTTTTTAACGTGCAGCAGCTTCCACAATGAAAACCCGACGGTCAAATAAATCACTGCAACCTCTCACATCTCACTTGGGTTCCGAAGATGTCGCTCAATCCTCCAAACACCCAAACTAAACATTTCCTCTTGCAATATCGAGTAAACTCCGTAAAAAAAGTTCATTCCGGCTGTTCATCCGACGTTCTCACCAAACCCCCTCACAGAAACACAAAGAGGTCGTTCGGCTGAAATCACAGAAGTTTCTGGAAACGCTCCTCATACCTGGACTTCACTCCAAACATGCCAGCAGATCTCCCCTGCTCCTCTGACTGCTCCATCCAGCGCCGTGTGAAGGACCAGCCCCTGGACATGGGTTGCCAGATAACGGTGAACTCCCCTTCAGACAGATAGACATATAGAAGTATATATACATTGCTCAAAAAAATAAAGGGAACAATTATATAACACATCCTACATCTGAATGAATCAAAAATTTTAGTTAGTAGAACAAAAGAACATTAAAATGGAAATTGATGATTTCATGGAGGTCTGGATTTGGAATCCTACATTTGGTTATTTAGCAGATGCTTTTATCCAAAGTGACCTACACGTATCCAGCTTAACAGTTTGGATCAGAACACAGAACCCTGGAGCAATGAGGGTTAAGGGTCTTGCTCAAGAACCCTTGGTAACTTCAGTGGACCTGGGATTTGAACCCTCAACCCTTAGATTGCTAACCACTGTGGTAGCTGTGGAAATTCAAGACAAGTTCAAATGAGGCTCAGTAGTGTGTATGTCCTCCACATGCCTGTATGACCTCACTACAACACCTGGACGTGCTCCCGATGAGGCGGCGGATGTTCAAAACCACGATGGAGCAACACCAGCAGAGGTCATGGAACCCCAAACCATCACTGACTGTGGAAATATTACACTGGACCTCCAGCAACGTGGATTCTGTTCCTCTCCTCTCTTTCGACAGACTTTGGGAGCTTTCCAAAGAACATGCAAACTTTACTTTCATCAGAACGGAACTTTGGAGCCCTCAGCCGCAGTCCAGTCCTTTTGTCTCTGGACGCTTCTCATTTAAGAACACTTAAACTGAAAGAAGACAATCTGAATACAATATTTACTAATCACCTCCCTTCCTCAAAGTTTTTCGTAATCTGCTTTTTGTAATTTAGCCACTAGATGGCATTATTTGTTTGTTAAAGAAACTTACGTTTATTAGCAATTTTATTTTCAGTCAATGCATTTATGAATTAAACCTTTTTTTTGTTGTTATAGCGTGTTGGGAAGGGTTTTATAAACGCAATAAGACACTCGAGGTCGCGCATTATTGTGAATAAACCACGGGAAGGAGGAGTAACGCTGCTATGCGTCGTGCCAAATAGCACCTCTTTCCCGTGATTTATTCACAATAACGCACGTCCTTTCATACCATATTGCTTTCAAATGGGATAACGATTATATAACGATGCATGTGACAAATAAATTTTGATTTGACTTTGAGTTAAAGTATATATTATATAACTATACGACATTATTTAAAGCCAGTGGGTTCAGGAGAAAAACCCGGTTCAGTATCATGATAAAAAACGGAATGTAGGTTGTTCGCTCAGGAACACTGCGTGTATGTACATTATAATGTCCGTAACGTAAAGCATGTGTTATTTAAATGTAAGTTATTTTTAAATGACACAAGAAAACATTCTATTTCGTTTTTTAAAACTATAGAGAGTTTATTTTGAGCGTCTCCATCCCGTTTTATTTTTAGTCTGAAAATGGCGTTCACGTTGACACAACGTTTTATTCTCTTTTAAAAAGAACTCGATCATCATCCGCTGTTTCTTAAGAACATGGCAGTCGTGTTAACGGAAAACAGCAGATGTAGATTAAAAAAACTTTTTTTTCCTTCTAAAAAGGAGGGAGCAGCTGGAAATAATGAAAATTCCTCCCCAGCTCTCCCACTGATGGTAAACTATTTAAGATTCTCGAAGGGAACCTACAGCTATGAGTTCACAAAACAGTCATCTTACAGGAAGAAAGGAAAGACCTGCATGTTCCAGATCCAGAGTGTAGTGTAGTGGACCTACAAACAGGAGAATTTGATAGAGACATAAAGCATATGCATTTCTTTGAGGGAACACGTCGACAAACTTTGGATAGTGGCAAATATTCTTTGTGTGTAAATGTTTTTGGTGCACACGGTTGTCGGGCCGTTTATGAGTTGGTTGTCGTGATGTGTAGGACGTACTTTTTGAAATTTATTTAAAACAATAACAGGAAAGCCATCCACATGTGAATGCTGACGTCTTGGCTGAACAAGACAAGACAAAAAAGTCTGAGACTGGGTGTTAAAATTTTTTTTAAAAAATTAAAAAAACTAAAATAAATAAATAAAATTAAAAAAAAAAAAAAAAAAAGTTGTTAACTTACAAACAACTAAGTCATTTGTAGGGCGGCACGGTGGCTTGGTGGTTAGCACGTTCTCCTCACAGTGCTGGGGATTCCCGGTTTGAATCCCGATCTGGGTGAAGTTTCCATGTCCTCCCCGTGTCCGCGTGGGTTTCCGCCGGGTTCTCCGGTTTCCTCCCACATTCGAAAAACATGGATTCAAGGTAAACTGAATGCTCTAAATTGCCCTGTACAGTGTGTTTGATTGAGTGTGTGCCCAGCGATAGGTTAGCCCTCCTGTCCCAGCGCCTGATACGTTCCCCCTGGATGGGCATGGGGAGGATCCTCATAGAGAATTAAGTGGACGGTTATTTTGATATAAAAAAAAAAAATACAGTGTAATTTTCATGGCAACATTACACATCTGCTCCGTTTGCTCGGTGGATCCTGAGTGACCGCAGTCCCCACTGACCCTGTGGTAAAGTTTAACTGATGAAAGTAATGGACAGTGTATACTCACGCAAACTAAAACAGCTGGACATCTCCTAATCAAACAAATATTATATTTTGTCCATTTTTACAAATAAACCAAATACACTGCTCAAAAACTAAAGGGAACACTAAAATAACAACCTTGATCTGAATGGATAAAATATTTTAGTTGAACATCTTTATTTAGTAGACAGTGGAATGCGTTGAGAACAAAAGAACATCAAAATGTAAATGATTTGGGTCTGGATTTGGAATCAGACTCAAAATCAAATGACCGGCTGATCCAACTTCAGTGGAAATTCCTCAAGACGAGTTCAAATGAGGCTCAGTAGTGT
>JAOUQT010125126.1:0-30993 GCA_025769995.1 Xyliphius kryptos | reverse complement strand
TGGGACTGATGTGGGATGGTTAAGGTACCTCGGACTACATCTTGATGAAACGTTGGACTGGTCAATCAACAATGACATCCTTTTCAAAAAGGGTCATTCAACAACTGTAGAAAACTACTACAGATGTTCTATTAAATTGTGGGGTCCAGCTGCCTTTTCTATGCTGTGGTTTGCGGGGGGGGAGCATAAAAAAGAAAGATGAGCGACAACTTGACCAGCTGGTCAGACGAGCTGAGTCAGTGGTGGGGTGAAACTGGAGTCTGTACTTAAGGTGACAGAGAAGAGGACACTTAACAAACTGCTCTCTATCATGGATGATGGTGGTCACCCAATGCACACCATCATTATAGACCAAAGGAGCAGTTTCAGTGACCGGCTTCTGTCACTAAGCTGCTCCACACACAAACTCCAAAGATCTTTTATTCCAAGAGCAATCAGACTCTTTAATTCTTTCAGTTGACCTGAAATGTCAAATAAATAGGATTTCTAAATGCTTTTGTGCACAATGATGACTTTCCAGATGTACATGCACTACTGTTGTACACTTTTGAATACTCTACAAATATGTATAAGGCACGAGAGGGCATGCATTATTATAAATAAATCATGGGACAGAGGTGTTATTAAACACGACACAAAATGATTTAAGTATCGGGACTGCCTGTTTTATAAAAGAAAATAATATTTGCAATTTGAAGCAAAAATTCCTGAAAATGATTTGATTAGTGCTCATAATTATTTATAAATGCTTATAAGCTGTCTTTACAGGCATAAAGTAAAATGTTGCCATCAATTACCTTTTTAAAGCTGCATACACTGTACTACATAATAACTTATAAAAGCCGATAAATGCTCTTTACAGACTTAATTAAGTGTAATCATCTTTTTTTTTAAGTAAGAATGTCTAAACATACAAAGAATCAAAAGTTTTAATAAATTTATATTATAATGCATAGTGTCAATCTGTTTTATAAAGCCTTGTCAATTTGTTCTAACAATGTATTACTTTATGAATATCTATGTACATTAACAAAGACTTATGACAAATGTTATAAAGAAGTATAAATATTTATAAACCTTCAATAATGCACTTATAATGCATACTGAATGCTGTATTCATAGAAAATGTTTTTTCTTTCTCTTTTTTTTTTATTTTTTTGGGTTTTACCCTGTGCCTTTGTGGTGCCTCAAAGTACTGTTTAAGCTACTCGCTAAAATGTTCAGTTATTACAGCTAAAAGCATGTTTAGTAATACTTATCTGTTTCTTTTTTTTCTAGAACCTATGCGTCCACTTCGAGGTCTTGCTGCTTCAGAAATTCAGTCCCGTCAGTTGATGTTACAGTGGGAACCTGTGGGCTACAACCTGACCCGATGTCACACATACACTTTGTTCCTTTGCTACCGTTACACCACAACAGCATCAAGTGGAAGTGCCCCGAACAATGCCACAGTGAGAGAGTGTCTCGCGGTAGAAAGAAATGTGTCACACTTCACCCTCCGAGACCTGCCTCCCTTTCATCTTGTGTATGTCCGTCTTGCTCTAACCAATCCTGAGGGAAGGAAGGAGAGCCGTGAGGTTACATTTCAAACAGAGGAGGACTGTAAGTATATTAAAAACTAGAGACTAACACTATTACCAACACAATAATCTTTGTATTATAGTACATAAACATCCCAAAGCAAAGGATTTAGGATTTTAATAAAATTATTTGAAAATAATGCCTCATAACTGGAATATTTATATAGGGTGGCCTAAGAAAAAGCAGCCCAGCTCATATATATATATACATATATACACCCACACACACACATGGGGTTAGACAATGAAACTGAATCACCTATAATTTGTGTGAGAGGTTTCATGGCTAAATTGGAGCAGCCTGGTGGCCAATCTTCATTAATTTCACATTGCACCAGTAAGAGCAGAGTGTGAAGATTCAATAAGCAGGGTTAGAGCACAGTTTTGCTCAAAATATTGCAAAGTACACAACATTATGGGTGACATACCAGAGTTCAAAAGATTGGTTTGATGAACATGAAAGTGAAATTGAACATCTCTCATGACCTGCACACTCACCAGATCTAAATATTATTGAGCCACTTTGGGGGGTTTTGGAGGAGAGAGTCAGGAAATGTTTTTCTCAACCAGCATAACGTAGTGACCTGGCCACTATCTTGAAATAAGAATGGCTTAATATCCCTCTGACCACTGTGCAGGACTTGTATATGTAATTCCCAAGATGAATTGATGCTGTATTGGCCTCAAAAAGAGGCCCTACACCATACTAATAATTTATTGTGGTCCACAACCATGTGTTTCAGTTTCATTGTCCAACCCCTGCACACACACACACACACACACACACGCACGCACGCACACATAATGCTTTATAACACTTGTCATACACATTTTTAAAACACTTAGATATTTATAACCACATTTATAAAGTGTCGTAAAGAATGTGCCTTTACAATAGGCTTTACAATAGTGCCTTTCGAATAAGGCTTTATAACACAAAGTGACATGATGCATATATACACCTATATATATGTATCATAAAGTTTTATAAACTTTGTGTTAAACTACAGTATATCTGCCCCTGAAAATTGCGTATACCTGCTTATGAAATCTTATAAGCTCTCTCTACAGGCATTAGGTAAAGTGTTAATCATTTATTACCTCTATGAAGGAGATTACATTAATTTTAATGTACATAAGGCTCTTTACAGATTTTAGTTAAAGTGAAATCATTTAATTTAAAGTATGTATAAAAAGTTGTATTATACTTTATATTATAATGCAATATGTAATTTTGTTTTAACACTTTATGACTGTACGTGTAAACAACTATATATAGAGGCTTATGAAAAAGGTCATAAAGCATTATGACTATGTTACAAAGTTTTATAAATGTGTTAATAATGCATTATGAATACCGGATTTATATAAAGTATTTTCTGTATTTCTGCATAAAAATGAACTATATATAGCATCATCAGATTTTTATACAAGTTGTAAAAGTAGATGAAGAGAACCAACTTTAACAAATTATACAACAATGTTTTCATATTACACATTTGTGAGCTGCGAAAGTATGTAAACCTCTATGATTAGCAGTTAATCTGAAGGTAAAATTTGTTCAAGTAGGGTAGGTTTAAGTGGGTGCCCTGTTTTATTTAAAAAGCAAAGTATGTAATAGTCAGCAAGGTCACTTTGGACCCCAGGGTAACTTCCTGTATCTGAGGAAATTTTTCATTTCCTCTTTCTGGACATATGCAGTATAATGTGGTTTAAATGTCACCAGTTCAAGTAGCCATGTCTGTACTATATGAAGATGATCTGGATTGCTGCCAGGAAAGTTGTAAACAGTGCATCCTGGTGTTTTAGCAGAAACCAGGTTTCCAATGAACAATCCAAAGTCACCTTTATAATCGTTTTATGAACAGAGCATGTGCTTGAGCTATATACTACTTGGAAAAAAACACCAAATGCACCAGTAAGCATTTTGTAAGACTATCAAAAGAATCTTTTATAATCCTCAACAAACCAGAGATGCAGCATCATGCCGCACACCCCCTCTTTTAAGATTTTTGCAGTAAGGTCTCCACCATGTCTCCACTATCGAAGATTGTGGACCCAGCCTGATGGAACAGCAAACCACAGTAAATAATCGTTCCTAAGGCAGTTCATAGACCCATCTATATGAAATTAAAAACAATACAATGGAGACACCTCACAACCAATATCATACTTATGGAGGCTTGCCAGTTTAGCCACTGCATTGTTGCAGTTAACATATTTTAGCGTAATATTGGTGATGCTCCTTGGAACTGAAGCATTAGGTTGGTGCTGAGCATAATGAGACACAATATATTCTGTTAACACTTTCTATTTATCCAGTATTCATTATGCATTATAAGTCTATTCATGAAGATTTATAAAGTATGTATAGAATATTATAACATATATGTTCATTTTTTTGTTGAACAATTTAACATTAGGCTGTATGACCCAAAGTGACCTAATGCATTATAATATGAACTTATTTAAACTTTAAATTCTTTGGATGTTTGGACATTCATACTTAAAACAAGATGATTACACTTTAAAGTCTGTAGTTAGCATTTATAAGCTTTCCTAAGGCTCTTTTAATGAGAACATTAAGGACAAGAATTTATAAGCTTTTATAGGGCTCTTTTAAAGAGATAATTTGGGACAAGATTTAATGCCTGTAAATAGAGCTTATAAGCTTTTATAACCAGTTATGTGCACTCATATAATCCTTTTTTTATAATAAAATAACCCGCTAAACACAAGTTATTAGGCTTTTATGTCACTGTTCTCAATAATAAGTCCAGTTCAAATATACAATTTGTAATGCATTATGTCACTTTTTTATAAAGCCTCATGGCATGTTCTTAAGACACTTTCTGAGTTTGTTTATGTATGTCTATGGACATTACCAAAGGCTTATGACCGGTATTACAAAGCATTTTAAATGCCTCATACAGCTTTATAACTGTGTTTATAATGCATTAATCATGCATAAAGTCAATTAAAAAACAGGGTCCCACTTGATATAAGTTTGGTATTCCTAATGATTTATTAACACATAATATTCATAAAGTTATAATGCCCTATAACACTTGTCATAAGACTTTGTTAATGCAAAGAGGAAGTGTAGAAGCTGCTATTTTGGACCAGGTAGGGGCCTGAGCAGTTTACCATTATATACCTCTCTCTCCTGGCCGGCTGGGTTCAGAGGTGCAGGCCAGGGAATGTTCAGCCAGGCGGCAGCCCACTCACACACCTCCAGGAGCACAGAGTGTGGAGAGATGCTGGGCGCGGTCTGAGTTGGAGGGAGAGGGTCTTCCTCTTCTTAGCCGGACATATTGATGACGTCGTTGTCCACCCTAAGCCTGATAAGTTAAACTCGTGTAAAAGGGGGTTCAAGGAGGGCACCCATAAACGTGGACTCGACCGGTTCGACTCAACTGAGTGAGACGGAGTTCTAAGGAATTTTTTGAGGCGACGCACTGCTGGCCTTTTGACGTCTGAGTCTTACTGCTCAATGTCCGTATTGTAAAGTGGACATCTTGATTCAGTACCAGAGCCACTTTATCGGTAACGAGATGCAATGGCTGAAAGCATGCCACTGAGCAATTGCCTCATTGCCCTATGCAAATAATACAAAAGGGTTGAGAGGGGTCCCTTGTGGCAATAAACGCACCAATGGCAGCCGGGCAGGCACGCAACTGCAAGTGTTCCGAGCACGTGGTAGTACCAGATATCACATGCGCCATGAGGCAGGTGAAACGCAGGGCAGGTGGGTAACTGCTTATATTTCAAGGGCAAGCAGACAGCCTGACCGAATTTTGCTGAAGCATAAGTGGCTTTTACGAGCAACAGCTGACCTTTTTCTATTTTTCATCAATCACGCCCGGCAGAGGCTGGTCCATAAAGGTTGGGTCCCTCGTGGACAGTTAATTGAAAGCCTAGTGAATAGTGGTCTAGCTGTGAGCATTAGATGCAGAGATCTCAAGAAGTGAATGATGACTAAGAATGCGGGGACCGTCCTTAAATAGATGCTAGAAAGGGGTGTGGCTACCATACAGCATTGGACGCGTGTTCCTATCTGTCAAGCCACACTTGGTGCAATTGGATGCTTCTGTGTGAGGTCAAGACAGATGTCCCTTTCCATAGGCGGATCTTAAAATGAGATGATGGAAGAGAACTACACTGTAGGTATTATAAGGAATGTTTATATAGTTTTATAATACATTATAAAATGTGTTTTTAACCATTCTTTAACGTGTTGTAGAGACCAGTATCATTAAGTTTGGGTTAAACTATGTCCTTCCCTAAGAATGACTTTATAAAGGCTCGTAACTGTTTATGAAAGCTTATAAGCTCTCTTTAAAGGCATTAGGGAAAGTTTTATGTTCACATACATTTTAGTACATAATTACTTATGAAGGATTATAATGCTCTTTGGAGACTGTCACGGGGGATGGGAGTGTGTGTGCGCAAGGTGCCACGGAGAGAGGGAGAGTCCCATTGATGTTTTCACCGCCTCCATGCCCACGAGCTCCTGACGTCTATAACGTGTGTCTGTGTGGGAGAGTATATACCCAGTGATGGGTTAGCATCCTGTCTGGGTTGTATCTTTCCAGTACCCCCCATCCTATCTAATCTGGTAGATAATTAGGCAGAGAAAAATAAGATATCCCCCTGTCTCATAAAATTATTTTGCTATATAATTTTATTTTTATTGATTATCTATTGCCATACATTTGTATACCATTAAGTTGTTTCTGATATTTTCAGTCTGCACACCCTTCACATTTTGCCTGTTTAGCAGAGCCACTTATTGCTAATAGCATCTACTTTGTCATCTTCTGCATTGCAATCTATCTTGTTCAGTTTGGAAGTTGGCCTTATTAAATATGCAATTCCTGGCATTTTACCAAAGGCTGTAAAATGCAAAGCATAGTCGATGGAAATGTCTTCATTTATCCACTGCCTTTTTATTTACCAAGCCATACACATAGTATCTGTATTAAACCATAATCATTTTCAAATAGCCTTTGCTATCAAATGTTATGTGATTCTGTTGGATCGTGTGGGCGGGTTAGTTCTCTTTACATAAACTCTAGTAAGTCATTTGTTTTTCTGCATATGTCAGTTACTATACCTCATTAATCTTCCCGCATGCATCAATTTATTTACCCATTTCTGTTTTCCACCTCACTTTTGGTTCAACATGCCTGCAGCTCTACTATTTATAATTACCACTTACATTTCTCCATATCAGCATAAATAAATTGAACTTCCAGCTATTAAAATGGGAGTCATTGATAAATGAATAATACACAACTCACCATATGTCGAAGGATTTTGCTTATTTAGCTGCACTGAATAGCAAATAACACATTTTTATCTATTTAGGGAAACAAACCAGAGTTCTTATGCATGTTCCAGGTTCTGATGATGCTAGCGGAATATTTATTCACTTGGGTTAGTGAATTGTTGCTATGGATGTTAAATTTTACAAAATAAGATAAATGGGATTAGTTGAAAAAAACTACTGATACAATGTGTAATTGGCCAGTTTGTTATATCCTGATTATGTATATTCATAAATTTTAAAGTAGGTGTATTTACTTTTTTCCCCAAGACTGTTCCTGTATGTAACTTTATAGCGTTAAAAGTTTTTTTGAAGTGCATTTTTTTTTTTTACATTTCAGGGTTATTAACCAATATGTATTTTTCTACATCAACCATAATAATTAGACCTAAAATACATTTGGTGATTTGGTGACCACTGATGAAATAAAAAATCCTTACCCTTTTTATTTTGTTTAATTCAACCTCCAGTGTTCTCTTTATTTCCTTTGTAGTACCTGGTGGAATTGCACTGGAGTCACTAACCCTGACCCCACTTGATGACATGATCTTTCTTAAGTGGGAGGAGCCAGTGGAACCCAATGGTCTAATTACTCAGTATGAGGTAATGCAAAATTATTTATAATAATCAATGGGTCTTAGCAATTCTATTATTTAAACACTAGCCACTTGGCAGGTTCTGCCTCATCTTCTGCTGCCATTTCCTGCAAATAGTGTGAATGGTAATATAGACAAAATTGTTTGCATTGGGCCATTGAAATAAGCTCTTAAAGTTTAACACAAAACACACCCATGACTCACTGCTGCATTAAAGCAAATACACAATAACACACCCTAATTAAATTTGCGATGTGTGCAGTTAATAACTTGCTAAAAATTGCTAAAATAAAGCTCCTTAAACCGCTTTTTGGAGTTTGAAAAGAGTATATAAAGCTCTGTAGGAACCCGGAGAGTAAGTATGTCACATTTTGCCGACGCTTTTATCCAAGTTAACTTACAAATATTCCAACTTTGGGGGGTCAGTACACAGGGTTAATGCAGGACCCCTGGATCAATGAGGGTTAATGGTTTTGGTAGGTAGATTGGCAACTTCATTTGGACCTGGGATTTGAAACTACAGCCTTTAGATTGACAACAGTGAGCTGACAACAGGGCTTGAACAATGAAACTGAAAGACCTTTTAGTATACTGGTGCAATGTGCACTTAATGAAGATTGGCCACCAGGCTTGTCCAATTA
The DNA here is from genome assembly GCA_025769995.1 of Xyliphius kryptos. Lineage (NCBI taxonomy): Eukaryota > Metazoa > Chordata > Actinopteri > Siluriformes > Aspredinidae > Xyliphius > Xyliphius kryptos. Next base: position 22,847 of record JAOUQT010125126.1, on the reverse strand, counting down.
AGCCATGAATCCTCCCACACTAAAATGACAGGTGTTTTAGTTTCACTGTCCAATGCCTGTATGTAGAAATATCTAAAAAATATCTTAATCACAGACTGATGTTGTTATATTAGCCTGGTAGCATTAAATAAGTGTGGATCAACCTGTTGCTTTAAACAGATTTTCAGTTGCCAATAGCAAAGCCTTCTAGCAGGCGCATGTTATGTCAGCATATTCACGCCCACTCATTGGAGAGTACTTTTGATGAGCAGATATTTTCAGCCAATTAAAACTTATTACAATGTACAACTCAATTTTCAGCATTAACTTTTAACATTGAAAAAAGGAGGATGGTTTTTTTGTGTACAAATTATGAGAATTTAATCAGGTTTTTAGTAAGTATTTTTTCCCTTTTAGTATTACAATTTTATGAGATTATTGTTGAAAATATTTTATACATGAGTGTAATGGAGGCAGGATTTCACAGTCTCAGCTACATCTTATTTAAAGCTTATTTGGATGTTAATTTAAATTTATTAAAAAATGCTGGCCAGTGGTATTTTCCATCCGCTCATGTTACAGCATCTCATGGTCTATGTCTGCAGTTTTTTCCAGGACACGCACGTTTATCAGATGAAGTTGTGTCAAATGCATTAATTATCTTTAATCAAAATCCATTGCAGATGTTTCCGCTTACTCCTCTGTGCTCCAGCCACAACGAGTTATCTATCTGTGATGTAACTGCTTGTTATAGTGCATTTCTGCATAATATGATGTTTTGATAGCCAAAAAATCGTTATTGACGTGGCTTAATTTAGAGCATTACTTAAGGCCTAGATGTGAAATTTATGGCCTGCCACTGTTTATCATATGTAAATGTGTGTGTGTGAGTGTGTGTGTGTTTGCATGTCAGTGTGTCCCTATACTTTTGGCTATGCAAATAATGAGAACTTTTAGAATGCAAATAACCCTAAAGATATCTTGTCTTTTAGATGTCGACATATTTTTACTTTTTTTTTTAACTTTGCAGGGTTGTTTTCTTTCCATTATGCTAAATATATGGAAACTAATTCTCTCTGCTGCAATTAGAAAACCAGATAAGCATAATCATTTATATGCCTCACAGTGGCTGTCATTTTGGGCAAGGGTAAATGTTTAGAGAAATAATATTTTATCTTGCCAGGCTCTTATTGCGTCAGCGCTTGTTTTTGTCATCCTCTCTCAGTACAGGATACACAGTGCAAGACTTAAAGCATGTGCTTAATAATGTAGTGCAGACATCACTTTAATACTTAATAAGTTATTTATTGGACTGTCTTCGACTGCAGTTCATCACAGACTGAAGTTTCTGGTGAAAAACTTTGTTGAATTAATGTAAGATCTAGGTAGTTTTACAAAAAGATTTTTGACACAGATACAGATGAATAAAAACATAAAATACCCAAATCTAATGTTTTTTAAAAGTATATAGAAATCTGACTAATAGATTTACAAATTTATATGATGATAAACTTTTAGACCAATGAACATTATATGGGAAACCTAGTTTTTTTTTTGTTTGTTTGTTTTTTCCTACAAATTATGGACTCCCTACAAATTTGTGAACTGGCAATATGAATTGGTGTTTGTGTAAATTTGTGTTTAAAAAACACAAACAAGAAACAACACAAAATCTACAAGAAAATGCATAGCATACATAAAAAGTGCAGGGGGAAAAAGCACAAAATGCATAAAAAACACAGGGAAAAATGCACTGTAATTAATTATTAGTATGTCATGGTTGTTTCTCCACCTTTTTCTCAGTAATGGATTGTGGATATAATGTAGCATTCTTTGTGACCCTGATCAGGATAGGCAAATTACACAATGAATTAATAAACAATAATTGAAAACACTAGAATTACAAACACCAGATGTTTTAATTATTTTTGTTATTCAAAAAGTGAAATTTAATGATGTTCTAATCATTAATTTTTCAGGTTAGCTACCAGAGCATTGAATCTTTCGACCCCACTGTAAATGTTCCAGGACCGCGGCGTATCATTTCAAAATTGAAGAATGAAACATACCACATGTTCTCAGGCCTTCAGCCTGGGACGACATATGTGGTCTCAGTACGTGCCCGGACTGCCAAAGGATTTGGTCAAACTACCTTAATGGAGATCACTACAAACATCTCAGGTAAGGATGAAGAACAGCTTACTTTGTTAGCTGAAATAGGCAGGTGGGAATTTCCAAAGACTGAGTCATTGTGATTAGCTCTAAGATCTTTATTGTAGCATTCTGATGGTGTTGTAGACAAGTAGCTGGTTGCATCCTAAAAAGCTAACAAGTAGTTATGATATCATAATCTTGTAGCAAATTTTAGTAGAACAGCATAAATAAAAGTATTTTTGATAAATAAAAAATATTTTTGGCACTAGGGGCACATTAACCAGTTGTGCTGATATTGATTTTTTTAAAGCAACAGTTTGATTATGTTCAATACTTAAAAACTCCCCACAATACAATTCAATTTGATTAAATACGATCCAATAGTCCATATCGTCCAAATCAACAGTAAAATCATTTGCCTTTTAATAAAAAAAAGTGTTCCATTCATATTAACCTGGATCTTTGGTACTAAGAGATGCACATAAACACACTTTAAAATATTGTATAAAGCTATTTCAAAGGACAGTTTTAACTTAAAAAGAAAGCAACAACTTTAGATCGGGTGTTATAAAAGTAGGTGTAAAAATTAGCTTTCCCAATGTGTTTGTTCACGGACTGCATTTTAATGTGTATATTGTATAATAATATATGAGCTTTAATAGTTAATAGCATGTGTAAGTTGTATTTCTAACAGTTAATAATACGTTTTTTAATTCTTTCAATACTCTTTGTTTTTAGCACCGGCATTTGACTATGATGTCATTTCCTCTCCTCTGAGCGAGTCTGAGAGCACTATAACAGTGCTGCTACGTCCTGCACTGGGTAGAGGAGCTCCTGTTAGGTAAAAGTGCCAACAGAACAAATATCAATAATTATAATGATCTTTTTAGTGTACAGTATGCTTAACACAGTATACTCCTTATTTGGCTACATTTACTATATACTTTGCTATTTTAGTTGCTAGCTAAAATATATTTACAATGGGAAATCAAGATGTATTCCTCAATGCAATAAAGAAAAAAAAATCTCATATTCAACTATTAAAAAAAACTTTATTCCACCATTTATTTAGCTATGGTCATTTAAAGTAATTACTACTTATTCTTGAAGAAATTGTGACATGGCACTATCCATGTTCTTATCAGTCCAAATGATATAGTTTCAGAGGATTAAAGCAGCTCTGGTGGACATTTCTGTAATGATGCCCATTGCACACTTCCTCAAAACTTGCGATATCTGTGACATTGTGCTGTTTAATTAACCTACACATTTTAGAGTGGCCTTTTATTGTGACCAACCTGCTGTCCAATCAGCACACCTGATATGCCTGTCAGTGTTCCAGAATTATATTGGCAAAGCATACACTCACTCACACAAACATACACAATATGGGGCAATTTGGAGCATTTATTACACCTTGAATCCATGTTTTTGGACTGTGGGAAGAAACCAGAGAACCCAGAGAAAACCCACATGGACATGGGAAGAACATGGAAACTCCACCCAGATCGCGATTCCAACCGGGAATCCCCAGCGCTGAGAGGCGAGTGTGCTAACCACTAAGCCACCGTGCCGCCCTCATTCAAAGAATCAAAATTTTTAATTAACTCATGTTATAATGCATTATGTCACTTTGTGTTATAAAGCTATATGTCAAACTATGATCATGAACATCTATGTCCATTAACAAAGGCATATAACAAATGTTGTAAAGCATTATGGATACTTTATAAAGCTTTAGGAATGCAATTATAATGCATTATGAATACGAGAGTCATAGAAAGTGTTACCTAAAAATTAAATAAATTATTTTTATAATGCATTATTTCATTTTGTGTTATAAATCCTGATATCAAATTGTTAAAACAATTTATAACTATGTGTATAAACGTCTATGTACATTAACAAAGGCTTATGACAAATGTTATAAAGCATTATGAATACTTTATAATGCCTTGTGAATGAACTTAAAATGCATTTTAAATACTGGATTCATAGAAAGTGTTACTGAAAAAGATTTTTGTGTTCAGCTACTGAAAAATAGGACCGAAAACACATTTTTGTTCAGTGTAAGTTTAATAGGATTCAAATCAGGCCTTAAAAAGTAGGCATTTTTGAATATTACCGTGTTAAATATGTTTAGTGGTGTCTCATCATTCTACTGAGCACCCATGAATCGTACATTTTGCTTTGGGATGGCATTATCATCTTAGAATTTTACTATGTATTGCACAGATTTAAAACATCATACGCCAGACACAGCAAAGCTTTTGCAATATTTGTTTCATCTTTCAACACTTCAGAGCTGATGTAATTTGCCAGTAAGCTCCAGTTTTGCTTTTTTAAAAAACATTTTCTCATAAGCATTATAGACTGTCTCTATGAATTTTCTTCAAAAGTATAGTCCTTTCATGAAGTCAACTGTTGTTAAAAAATGATAAATGTTGCAATCAACCACTGGTGTATTGTAAACTTGGATTTAGGCAAGTATCTTTTTGAGAGTTTTACTTTATTTTTATTTTTTTTTGTCTTCACTTGTACTGTCTTTCTGTCGATCATTGAATAGCCTAGAGTGTTCTGGTTCCATTTGCACAGATGGATACCCTTCTGCGTAAATATGGTGTTTGTGATGGACAAGCCTTGATTTGAACAGAAGTACAACAACTGAACAATACTTGGGTTCAGATCGAAGAGGCCGTTCCTCGTAATCACATCTCTCCAGGTCTCACTGCCATTGCCCACGTGAGCGTTGAAGTCCTCCAGAGTCTCCAAGGGAAGCACTTTCTAGCACCTTCCCCAGAGACTCTAAAAAGGCTGGGTACTCTGAACTGCCATTCAACACATGGGTACAAACAACAGTCATAACCCATTTCCCAACCCAAAGGCGCAAGGAAGCTACCCACTTGTCCACCAGAAAAAAAAAACAATGTACATGCGTCAGGCTATAAGAAAACCCACATTGCCTGACGCCTCACGCTATGGGCAACTCCAGAAAAGAACATAGCACAGCTCATCTCAAGGACCCTGGCTCCAGAGGTCAAACTGCGGGCAAAGGTGGGGCAGTGTGTCTATGGGAGGGAAAACCCAGGTAGCTCCTTTGGGCTGGGCCTGGTCAGACGCCATGGGAATGAACCCGACCACCAGACATTTGTTGACAAACTCCTCCCCAGGGCCTGGCTCCAGGGTGGGGCCCCAGTGACCCTTATCCGGGCAGCGAACACAAGTTACTGTTCTTTTTCTGCATATGGGGTAATTTTGGACCACTCTTTGTCCGACCTGTCAACTAGGACCAACTTGCCTTGGGAGACCCTTCCAGGTTCCAAGGAACATTCAAGCATGCAAAACCCTCCATCTTAATAAAGTGGCGATCCAAGGAGGAGACAATGACCACATTTGCTATATAAAATACCCAAGTTGCCCTACAATCTAAGGTCTTCATATTTAATCTATACATATTTATAAAAAAGACTGAGCTAGACAGTGAGAAAGCCAGTCAAATGCACTCCATTTATATTTGGAAAGCCTTGTTAATGTGACCACTGCAGAATGACTCTTACATTGTCATACCTTAAATAGACATGCAGACAGTGGAGGTTTGCTGCAGCATGGCTCTTCAAAACACCATAATACCATTTATAAAATGGGTAGTTCTAAATCTGATTGGTTGAGCCATTAGTCCAGCCATGACATTATTGACAATAATGCACCTTTGAACCAAATGCTCCACATTTGTATCAATGCATGATATGCAATACATCCTAGATATACAGAGGAATTTACAACGTATCAGTATATGGCTACATACCAATACCAATTATTTTCCCAATGTTTTTTTTTTAAAAAGTGTTCTGTATTTTGACCACAACATGGCAGTATTTGTTCATTAGAGAAACTGGAATCCTGTAACCTGTTTGCTGTTCTGAATAATTTGTAAACTTGCTCAGTGGTCATCATATTAGTCCAGTAATCTTTACCAAATTTTAATGCACTTGTTCTCAAAAATTTAAATAAGTCCAGGCTTCATTTGCAACTGGCCAGACCAAGGTTTTCATGAGTCGTACCTTCATGATGGTGGTAGTTGATTTGTTTTATCAACTGTTTATTTGTCAACTTCACCATTTTCATCATACCCATGGCCATTCTTGACTTTGCTTCACTGGCACAGTCTGCAGTGTTTTTTGTCACAAATATTTGAAAGGGTCGCCCTGCTCCAAACCTCTTTCTTCCAACATGATCTAATGGATGCCTTTTCCGTTCAATTTACCCACATGTTTTACTCTTCACATCCTTCTCAGGACTTAACACCAGCTCTTGATGTTCTTCTTGTGATATGACCATACAGACAAGGTCATCTGAAATTTCTAATGGTCCTTCCACTAGTCTTGCGTTCTCCCATAAATCTTTGTAGAATTTTCCCCATCATTTGTTCTCCGAGTCTGTTAAACAGGCATGATGAGCGGTTGCATCCCTGTTAAACTTCCTGCATATCTATTTAGACATGACAATGCCAGGACGCATTTTTCAAGAGTTACATTAACAGGGTCTCATACATATGGAGTGAGTGTGTTTGACTGGCCTCCCTGCAGTCTAGATCTGTCTTTTTTTATTCATATGTATGGGGCATCTTGACGTAAAATCAGATAACAATGACCCCAGACTGCTGGGCAGCCTGAGTATTCTTTGACATTAAACCAATTTGATGTGTAATTGGCTGTCCTGACAGCTGCATACGGCTGATTGAGCAGATTTTTTAGCAGTTGGGCCAAGTGTGAGACAAAACCTATCTCCAGCATGCTTATCCACATTTAAGTATATACATTTTATGCTGAATGCATAAATTAAAGAGCAGTAGAGTGCCTAGTTCTTTCTTTCTTGCTTCCTTCAGGATGATCCTCTGGTTTGTGATTTGATTACAGCTGCTTCATCATGGTCTAAATCCATTGAACATTAATCTGGTTGTTTTCTAGTTCACCCCTGCATAATTCCTAGCTTTTACATCTTTGACACACCCTCTTTGGTTTAACAAGTTTCTTGCCATATTTGTCCTTGATGGCTATGGGCTGGACTGTTTTAGGTGAGCTTCTTAACTAATGAAAACCAGACTTTCTTCTTCTGCTTCATTGCGCAATGAATCCGACTTAGCATGTTCATCTGTTTTAGCAGTGAGGCAGAGCTGTGATTTAGATCTTGATTTGTAAATAACAGGAACATGCCCAGGCATTGTAGAAAGGCCACACAGGCACGTGAAGGCCACACAGGCACATGAAGGCCACAAACACACTACTGAGCCTCATTTGAACTTGTCTTGAGGAAGTTCTACTGAAGTTGGCTTAACCTGTCATTTAATGATTTATGATTTCCACATTATTTTGGAGTATGATTCCAAATCTAGACCCTCCCCCCCCCCATTTGATAATAATTTTAATTTACATTTTGATCATTTTTATGTTATTTTGTTCTCGATGCATTCTGCATCTACTAAATAAAGACTTTCAACTGAAATTGTACAGGCCAAGTTTGGACACACCTGTTGGCATTCTAATTAATTATACTAATTAACCCTTATAGGCACACCTGAAAACCATTTCAGGTGACTACCTCTTGAAGTTCATTGAGAAAATGCCAACAGTGTGTAAAGCAGTAATCAGAGCAAAGGGTGGATATTTTGAAGACACTAGAATATAAAACATGTTTTCAGTTGTTTCACCTTTTTTGTTAAGTACATAACTCCTAATGTGTTCATTCATAGTTTTGATGACTTTGGAGAGAATTTACAAAGTATGTCCAAATTTTTGGCCTGTACTATGTGTTAGTCTGATTTAGTTTTTTTGTCAGTAAATATAAAGTTGTCTGCTCTGATTTAAAAAAAAATTTAATAAGAGGTGGTTAATTGACATTGATATAATCTCTTTTGATGTGCACATGCAGCATGTACCACGTGGTAGTAGTGGAAGAGAATGGCACTCGGCAGGTAAAAAGAAGAGAACTCGGCCATCACAACTGCTTCCCAGCTCCTTTGTTTCCAGCAGAAGCTCAGAACAAAGGTGTGGGAACCAGCATGGTGTTTACTCCTCCTCACTACTTTACAGCTGAGCTTTCCCCTAGTAGCCTTCCAGAAGCAACACCATTTACTGTAGGTGACAACCTCACTTATAACGGTTACTGGAACCTGCCGCTCGACCCCACCAAGAACTATCTTATCTATCTGCAGGCATCCAGCTTCTTCAGAGGGGTAAGTGTGTAAATAGTTTAATAAAATTTTGTGATCAGTACTTTTTTATTCAAATGAACGTCATCAAGTTAAAAACAGAATTGCAGGCTCAGCTATCAAGGACTCAATATTTGATTGGTTAAAGAAACAGGTTGATCAACAGGTTTTTAATGCCAAAGTGACAGTATTAAAAAAATGTATTAGTTTAAATGAAGCTACACTGTCCAAAGTCATATGGAACATATTTTTTAAAGTGTTTAGATGTTCTTTTGGTCCTAATGCTAGTTTTGTTAATATAATTTGTGTTATTTTTTATGACTAATTCAGCAGTAGACATGGTGAGTATGCATACAAGTTTTAATTATGTTTGATTTACAATCTGTTGCACCAACCACATTTCTTGTGATACTCATTGAATCAAGGATGGCATTAAAGTTTAATCTTAATAGTTCTTTTGGGTATTCACAATGAACATTAAAATTATCAACAATTAAAGAAACCATATTAAAATCAAAATGAAGCAAAATGTTGATTTAATTAAAAACAGTGGTGGATTAAACTTCCTATTGTGATATACAAGACTGTGACAGCCAAGGTGGGTAAACTAATTTTTGTATTGGTGATAAAATAAGCAGAGCTCCTAGAGAAACCCAAACAGACATATTGTTCACCTTAAGTTAAGCTGAACCACCAAAAAGCGTTAATCAGTACAAAATTGTAATTGATTTCTAAATGGCCAAATAATTTTGATTAATTGGTCATAACAATGTACTTTAATGTAATTAATTGATCTCTTTGTATGCAGTTAGTTTCAGTATAAAACCATTGTGGACACATTTACCTTCCACCTTTTTGTCAGTTGTTAGCTGCTGTTGCACTGATTTCCACTTTTGCAAGTAACTGGTTCATTAAGTTTCCCATTTTCTTTTGGTTGTATGTGCAGTCCACTTTAAGATTACTAGATTCTTAAGGCTTTGCTGTACACTGTAGAAATATGGGTTCAAAAAAGACAAATGTAAATTGAATGTATGTGTCTCAGGAAGATTAGTCAAATAAAATTCGCTTTCAAGTCATCTTAATGGTGTTCGTCCAGATACTTTTGATTTTTGTAATTACATGGCTTACATTTTTTTATTTTTGTTTTGTACATTTGATTATTAATGATATAAATAACTAGTGTTCCTCTAGACAGTGTTGTCATTTTAAAGTTTAGTCTTTGTCTCCACTGTAGAAAAAAAAACATTTTGTTTAAATAAGTATATTATTGTTTTTCTAATAAGAAAGTATTTCTTGGTGTACTTATTGGTGTACTTAGTGGTTCCTTAACCACAAGCTTGCGATTGTCCACTGTTCTTTTTAAGGAATAGCAGAACTTTTACAGTGATGGTCTAGGACCATTATTAAATGAGGTTTGTAAAATGACAAAACAGGATGAATTTATTCTACATAATTGCTTACTCACTAGCAAAACTGAACATACCATTTGAAATGAAATCAAAACTAGTACCTACACAGTTTTGACTTTTGCTAAAATCTACAAGGACTTTGTCTTGACCATACGTGGTCACATAGGTGGTCTGATCCCCATCACTATAGACTGATTTACACATTTGTATGCACACATGATGCATTTCACATTTTAGTGTATCTAAAAATGAATTCTATGATCTTTAATACAAATTGCCAGTGTGGTGTGATGGCATTTCATATTCACACCGATGCAGATATGTGGACTCATGTATAAAAGATTGAACCAACAAAGCCTAACATGAACTGTACCTTCAGGCTTTTTCCCTTTTTTATTCCTGTAGCTTTATCTCTTTTTTTATATAAATCCTTCAGTCCCTGCAGAGCTATTCCATTAATGTGATGCTGAATGTAGACTGCTGCAGAAAATAAGCACTGTAGGCACTTTTAAGTGTGTCATTAAACCCGTATTCATACACTCATGCAGTCTCTTTGAGATTAGATTACCGCCACAACTAACCCTCCCTTTTCTCTGCATTTATTCACAGGAGGCCCGCATCAGCTGTATACAGATAGCTCGCAAAGGTAAATCGGTGCTTTATCTTTATTTCAAAATTGGAACCCAGTCAGAAAGCACACATCATTCAAACTGATTTCCTCTATTAACTGTAGAAACTACTGAAGCGTGCAGATGGTAGGATAATGATGACAATTGCATGTACAGATATCCATTATCTTCCGCATATTCCTCTACTAGGGTGGCAGTGGGGTTCCCCATGCCCATCCAGGGGAGAACATTTGGGGCGTTGGGCAGATACACCCAGGACAGGGCGCCAATCCATCGCTGGGCACACACTTACACACACACACACACACACACACTATACGGGGCAATTTAGAGCATTCAGTAAACCTGGAAAACATGGTTTTGAAATGTGGGCGGAAACCGGAGAAATCCACGCGGACACGGGGAGAACATGAAAACAGGATCCGAATTCGAATCGGGAATCCCCAGCGCTGAGAGGCAAACATGTTAACTACTAAGCCACCGTGCCACCCTGTACAGATCTCGATAACCTATAAATTAAAAAATTTCTTTATGGCTGTCCTACACTGTTGGCGCTGCCTGGATGCTCTAGGAGTATGTGTCCCCCACTAAGCCATGATTCTCCCAAGGTTTCTTTCTTGGAAAACAATGTAACTGAGGTTTTTCTTGGAGTTTGCTCTTTGGAGTACTTTGAGAACTGTAAAGCTGCTCTGTGACAACGTACTGTTGAAAAAAGTGCGATACAAATAAATTACTTGAACTTGAAATGACTTGAACATCTTATACTCCTGAGGAAAGATTTGTTAGGTTGGTTCACTCAACAAATGGAAGTGAGATTGTTGTGTACCCCTGAGAACAGCTGATAGCGTTCTGCTAGTCTGCACTACTGCATTCCACTATCATCTAATACTGACACTGTAAATTAAGAGCCCTTTTAAAACTCTAGCACTTCACATTTAATATAGTGTGGGGTGCTGATGTGATGTGGCTCAGATTCACCTGGGATTTTTCTTTGAATTATGTTCCCTATGTACAAGACAATGAGTTGCATCCGTTTGAAGGAGAGCGTCCGTCTATAACGTGCATGTTTCCATGCATGGCTTATTGACTTAGCTTGGAGGCTGTTTCCCATTGAAAATACTTAGTGCTAGGCATGCCTGATGTTTCATTATTTATATCCTTCATTCTTTTTGATCGTGTTTGCCATCATGCATTTGGAGAATGCACCAGCTTGGAGCACCCTGCGATCCAGGTTTGTCGGAGGTTACACCGTGTTAGATGCATTAAGGCAGAAGTTCTCAATTGGTCTCAGCACCCTTGGTCATTAAGGTCATTTAAGGCCTAAGGTCATTTTCATAGTCATTTAGTCGTGGCCCAGTTTGATTGATCACAACTACAAATGCATCCGAATTGAATTTAAGAGCAATTTCTTTTGGAAACTGAGAAACTTCTCCATAATAAAAATAAAGACCACATTTTAAGTACTCTAGGTTATATTTGTTTTTTTGGAGGCACAGTGACCTAGTGGTTAGCACATTTGCCTCTCAGCGCTGGGAATTCCTGGTTCAAATCCCAATCTGGGTGGAGTTTCCAGACGTTCTCCCCGGGGAACCCTCCCGCGACCTTTATGAAGGAAGAAGCGGAAGATAATGAATGAATGAATATTGCCTTTTTGCAATTTTGCCTTTAAACATAATTTAAAGAGAAAGGATAACAGGCAAACAAATAGGGGTTACCATGTAATGGAAAGGTTGATCTCATGCTTGTTACCAGCTGCTGTGTCCAAGTTGGTATGCACCCCATTTTATTTTTTTTATTTTATTTATTTTTTATTTTTAAGAGTTTAATTAGAATTTCATTAGTTTGGTAGCACATAGCACTGTCTCTCAGGAGGTGAAATGTTGATGCGTAATGAGCGGCGAGGGGCCCTGTGTGTCCCTCTCTCAATAAAATTTGTAATTGCTCTAATTCTGATAGTGTATGATAATTTGGGATCAGATGATTAAATGTGTATGTAAAATTTTCTCTAATTATTTAAAATTTTGGACAGGGAAGAAGGATGTGCATTTCTGTCTCCACCTCTCCATTTTCACATTGATCCCTTGCGTGGTAACCAGGTCTTTTTATTGGCCATCTCTATAACCAGGTTGTGGTCACTGAGATGGGATTTAGAATATGTCTCTGCTGTGGGTCTCCGCCGCTCATTAAATGAGGTTGTAGTTCATACTAACTTTTTTATTTTATGACGGCATTCCAGTCGACTGTGGGTCTGGTTCTCCTAGATACATGTTCTTACTGTTAGTGATGAGCCAGTTAAATCTTTATCAAAGTGTTAAATTTTGCAGGTAGCAAAAGGTTAAGTACAATTCAATAACCTTGAATAATTAGTACGTAGGTAAGTAAGCAAGATTTAACTATTCTTTTAACAGTTATCCTTGGTTGGCCTTACTGGTTTTTGAGCTTTTAATTCCTAAACCATTCCTTACCACATCAACACAATAGCAATATGGCTAGTTGATATATGGTATCAAATATGTATGAATAGTATGAATATAGTATGAAATATGGCTCTGTTTTTTCCCGACCATCCAAAAACATGGATTCAAAGTAAATTGAATACTCTAAATTGCCCAGTATAGTTTGTGTGTGTGGCTTTTTGAGTGAGTGAGTGAGTGAGTGTTGGCGCCCTGTCCTGGTTGAACCTGCCCAGCACCCAATACGTTCTCCCCTTGATGGGTGTGGGGAACCCCACCGCGACCCTATTAGAGGAATAAGCAAAACATTATGGACGGGTGGAATAAATATAATTTACATAATTAAGTCTTTACTATAATTATTTAAAAGGACAAAAGCAGCAGTAACGATAAAGTTATCCTGTGATACTTTTAGCATTAATGCTGTCCACCATGTTTAAACTTGTGGTAACACTTAGCATAAATCTGGTATTTATAATGCTTTACTAATCCATACAATATAAGCTTTACAAAGTATTCATAATGCCTGTGCATTTGTTAATGTACTTAGATGTTTGTAACACAAAGTGTTATAAAGAATGTGCTATAAGGCTTTATAACAAAACAACACAATGCATTATAAAATGTATATTTTGTATAACTGTTCATTAACTTTAAAAAAAAAAAAAAAAAAAATCCCCTAAAAATCAAGTTTATGACACCTCATAAGCTCTTTTTACAGGAATAAGGTAGTGTCGTCATTTCTTACCTTCATGAAAGAAATTAATGCTAAATGGTGGTTAATGATAAATGCTCTTTGTAGACTTTAGGTAAAATAAAATCATTTTGCTTAAAGTAAGAATGTATAAAAAATCCGAAGAATCCAAAGGATATATCATAATGCTGCCACAGAGCTGAAAAAAATGAGGACAAGAGACAGGCATTCACAAACTCTGGCTGGCTTTATTAACACACTATATTTTAAAAGTACATTTAAAGTCTGTTGTGTTGGCAATGGATTTGCCGTGCTGTCGCATTCTGCTGCTCATTTCAAATCTCTTTTTCCACGGAATGTTACATACCCACTCATAAAGACACACAGTCGTTAGACGACGCCAGATCAGGTGTGCGTCGGTTTCGTCTTTCTTTCCCCCCCAAGAGTCACAAATGCATTGTCAGATCATGTTATAAAATTTTATGTAATTTTTTTGTTATGACATGTTATGACTGCCATTATAAACATCTATGTACATTAACAGAGGCTTATGACAAATGTTATGAAGCATTATAAATCTGTTATAAATCTATATAAATGTGTTAATAATGCATTATGACTACACATTTGTTTCTAGAATGTTGCAGTAAACCTTTGTAGTTTTGAAGTGATTAACAAATTGTGTTTTATAAAAACAATGTCTAAATGTTTGGATTTAAATAATACCTTTCTCAATTTAGAACAGGCTACATCATAACAGTTAAACGATCAAAACATCTTTGATTCTTTGGCCTGCATACACACCAAGCAAGGAAACGAGAGTAGCATGGAATGTTCAAGAAATACATGAAATAAATCAAAAAATTCTAAGAGAACGAGAAATAATATTTAGAGCATGGTGCTTTAACTGTGATCTAATTACTAAAGAAATGAAACTGTTTTGAGAAATGTATTATTGCATCTCTCCAGGTTTGTTTATGCAGGAAAAAAGCACAGGAAAAAAATAAAGCTTATTTTTTTTTCTTTGTGTTTGTATTCAACACTTTACATAAAGTATTCGTAATTTTTATTTGCACATTCATAAAATGTTATAATTCATTTATAATGCTTTATAGCATTTGTCGTAAGCCTTTGGTAATGCACCTATAAAGAATGTGCCATAACATGGGCATAGGCTATATAACATAAAGTGACATATTTACTCTTATTCTGTTTAATTTTTTTCAATTTAAGGTCTTCCTGTCCAGATTTGCATGTCTCAGTTTGATGTTTTATTTTAATCTCACTAGGTTCTCCTCTTCTAAATCATTAACCCTTATTAACTACAATCAAACCCAGTTAGATAAATATTAATTTTGGTTTTTACCCGATTCACAGTCATCTTTTTTTTAATTGTCAGACTGAAGGCAATGTTTTGTTTGTGAATGGAAAAAATATACATCTGAATGAATTTTAGTTAATGAAAGAACTAAGTGATGTATGCTTCTTCTACATTTACTGCACCCTGGAGCACAATTAGAACAATGCGATTTATCAGACCTGGCGTCCTTCATAAGTTCGTGCAACAACCTTCATATTCCCTCTTATTATTGCAGCAAATTTTAAGACCCACTGAGCACTGGCAGATGGAGCATATTGGTATGGTCCATTCTAAGCAGCAGTAGAAGCACATCAAAGTCTCCATTAATCTGGAGTGAGATTTCATGGTCTTTTTCTGAATTGCGTAATAAAGCATGTGAAAATCAACAGAGAGACCAATGAGGCAGGACGTTGGTGAACTAAATGGGCAGAAGAATCAGTGGGATACTGTTTGGAAGGTGGTACAATTTTCTGGATAATTAGCATGGGTTCTGCATCTGTTCCCCAATACCATCATACTCCTTGGTGAGATTTTATTAGAATGCTAAGGCATTATCCAGGTGTCCAGATAGATTCACCAGGTTTGGAGGCTGCTGTAAATGAATAACTCATGTCAAGGTGCCAAGGCAGGAAAGAACAAACAGAAAATTCTTGTTTTGTCAGGGACTAGAAAGTCTGTTTTGAAAGAGGAAACTGACTATGGGCAAGTCTGCCAGCAGCTACAAATAAATACAAGCACCAGCAGCAGGTTTGAAAGCAGAATTTACATAATGTTAAAATTGATTAGGCTAGTTGACATTTTCATTAATAGTTGGATACATTTGTCCACATACACCATGATGTATGTAAATTAAATTACACCAAGTTCAAGTAATTTATTTATATAGTGCTTTTTACAACATTGTGTGATAGCAAAGCAGCTTTACAGTGTCATGACCCTAAACATCCAAAAAGCAAGCCAAAGCGATAGTGGCAAGAAAAAACTGTCTGTTATGTTGTTTTTTTTTCTTGGAAGAAACCTTGAGAGGACCAAGGCTCAGTGGGGACTCATACTCTTTGAGCGGCCAGGCAGCATCACAGTGTAGGACCGCCATGTACAAATTGTTTAGGTATCGGGTGTCTGTTTTTAAGGGGAGAATATCTTGTTCCCAGACAGATACATACAGGATAGGGAACCACTCACTGGGCACACACTCACACATCTACACTCACAAATACTATACGGGGCAATTAAGAGCATTCAGTTTACCTGGAATTTTTGGTCTGGTTTTTTTTTTGGTCTGTGGAAGGAAACCGGAGAACCCGGCGGAAACCCATGCGGACACTGAAAGAATATGAAAACTCCACCCAGATCATGAATCCTCAACGCTGAGAGGTTGAACGTGCTAACCACTAAGCCACTGTGCCATCAAACTCTATGAATATATTCATCATTTTGTGTACAGACTGATAAAATTGGACACAATAAAGTATATAAACCCCCCAGCCATGAGAAGCGAGCATGCTAACCACTACGCCACCGTGTCGCCCTACCTCTAAATTAAATAAATATTAATAATGCATTGTAAGTGCATTCATAAAGCTTTATAAAGTACTCATAACACTTCATAACATGTCATTTATCTTCATGTTAATGTACATAATTCATATATGCTTATGAAGCCCTCCTCCCCCGGTGTCACAGTCACAGTGATATAATGCATCATAATATAAACTTATTTAAACTTTTGATTCTTTGACTATTTAGACAGGATTATTACACTTTAGTTACTAAGCTTTTATAAGTCATTATGTACTACCATGTATGCAGTCTCTTTTAAAGAGGTAATTAATGACAACACTTTACATTATGTCTGTAAAAAGAGCTTATAATATTTAAAAAAACTGAAAAATATGAGCTTGGTCAATGGTCTTGCTGATGTGGTCAGGACATCTACGGACATTAACAAAGGTTTATGATAAGTAGTATTAAAGCATTATGAATACTTTAATAAGCTTTATAAATGTATTATTAATGCATTTTGAATACCAAATTCATGTAAAGTGTTACCAGTAAATATTTCTTACTGGCTGGTTTCTTGATTGATTTGGATTTTTCTTTTTTTTTTTTGTTCTATTTAGTGGCGTGCAAAGACTATAAGCATGCACTTGAGGTATCACAGCATGCAGATGATATGGGCTTGATACTGGGAGCTTCTGCTGGAGGACTGCTGCTTTTCCTTCTCATCATAGGAACAATTATCATCATTATAAAAAAGGGGTAAGCTTTCTTTCTCTCCCTCCCTCTTGCACTTACTCTCTTAGTGTGCCATTGTCAATGCTTGCCATTGTCTCTCAACAGTATATAAATAAATATTTGGAACCAGGGGCGACACGGTGGGTTAGTGGTTTGCACTGGGGATCGAATCCCGATTTGGGTTAATTTCCATGTTCTCCCCTTGTTTGCATGTTTCCTCTGGGTTCTCCAGTTTCCTCCCACAGTCTAAAAACATGGATTCAAGGTAAACCAAATGCTCTAAATTGCCCCATATAGTGTGTGTTTTTGTGTGTGGCTGTGTGAGTGAATGTGTGCCCACTATATCCTCCCCTGAAAATGACTTGATAAGTACTTAAAGAGGTCGATGCACCCCATGTCATCCCCTCCACTTTACCCGGGCAGCAATTGCTATTAAGATAAAACACGGCAAGCGCCCTGCGTCATACACTCATCCTAAACCATGCGCCGGTCGCTGTCAAGATAACACATGCCAGGCGCCTTATATAATAGATAATGTTATTTTGCTAAGGGTTGCATTTGTTTTGTTTTTTTTTTTTTTTGTAAAAAAAAAAAAAAAAAAATGCTTTGACCTATCAAAGTCTGGGTGTATTTTAACATCTCTGATGCAGCCAAATCACAGGAACGTACTATTACTATTTAGTTGTATTATGAGACTTAATAGCCTCCTAAGAGTCGTAATAGACTTAAAAATCTCTCTGGTCTTGAACTTTTAAGTTATTTTTTTTTTAGTTTTGTTTGTATTGCATGTTGCATTCTTTGACAGTTTATTGCTTTATATAATATATAATTTTATAATATTCATTTATTTACGTTTATACAGTTTCTGCCTTCCTTCTGTTGTCTTTTGGGTTCCAAACTGCTCCAAGTGGTCAGGCTATTTTAATTAAGCCTTTTTAAAACCATACTGTCTCACTGTCTCATCTCCTTAGGAGACTGCAGATAGAGTCTTTTGCCTGCCTCGGCAACTTTTGCATTTAGCCCCCCTAAGGAACACTATTGTGCTGCCTAAATCTTTTTGGTTTGTGCAGATTGGCACATTGTGCCACCTCCAAGTTTACCTACTTACCTAATTTTGTCAGTGAACTTCATATTCGTATTTAGCTACCAAACGATGGATTTGTTTTTCAAATATCCGATCGTATTTCATTATCTTTCACTAAATCCTCAATTGGGTTCCTCATTTCCATCCAGAATTTTTTTTTTGTGGGTGCAGGGCTAATACACCTAGGACAGTGCTCTTATACATCTTTAGGCACCCAGTGATTCCCACAGACACACACAATTTTAAGGGGAGTTTCGAGCAGCCATTTCAACTTGAATCTGTCATAAGATGAGAAGGGAGGACACAAAGTATAAGATAAAAATATGTACTAATAAGTTTTTTTAATTAAATGCATAAAAACAAGAACCATCGAGTCTGCAAAGTACAGAGTTAAATCCTGAACTGCCTATGAACAAAGCGGCCATGGAAAACCCAAACTGTATTCTAAAGCTGTGCCACTGGGGAGTTAACTAAGGGATAGCTGATAGGCTTCACAAGGCAAGGGGGGAAAAGTCAATTGCTGTTCCCCACTCACAAGTGGACCTACTTTTCTCAATAGCCACCTGAATCTTAAGAAAGAAGGTGGGAAAAAAAGAATAGTAATTGAATATAATTTTATATTTTTGTCACCTGGTATTGAGCACGGGTCTGTAAATTCAGCGACAAGCACTTCTGTCAGCACGGGTCTGTCAGCTAAAGCGATCACCAAATAGGTTCTGTACAGAATCAGGTAAAGGTGGAGACATCACTACTTAGTGGAATATACAGTAGGTAAATGAGGTACCAGTAACTTCCAGCAGTAAAATACTGTTGTTTCTCCACTAGAATCAGGGCTAAAATGCGTCCCATCTTTTGACGGTACCTTGGCTGACCCCTCTAAATCGTACCTGCTATCCCTGAAAGCAGTTGCATGAAACAAATACAAAATCAAGGCTGAGTCTTCTGGATAAAAGCCTATCAGACAAAAGCTCTGTAACTTCAATCACACCTGTGCCAGGGCTTTGTGCGCAAAAGAATCCAGGAACACGTTTCAGAATGTGGGTGGAAACCAAAGAAAGCCCACACAGACACAGGGAAAAAGAAGGAAACTCTAGGAGTTCAAACCTGGATACCCAGCGAATCTGGTAATAAGATCATGGTGGTGGATTGCATGTTATTAAAAAAAAAAAAGAAAAAGGACAGAACAAGTTCAGATATGTTGAGGTGATAAAGGTGATTTTATTGCCACTGTCGCTTCTACTTGCTATTTTAGGATTCAGGCTAGGAATGCAGTAAAGCTGCTTTGTGACAAAATACTGTAAAACAGCACTATATAAATAAATTAATTTGAACTTACTGAAAATGCATTTTCCACCTTATAGTCGTGCAATACACAATACCTTCTTTTCAAGATGCATAGCAACAAATTTATGCCTTTTTGACCTCAAGGCCAGAATATTGTATAGCATTTCTGCTATAGGTGTTTATTATTATTAATATAAGTGTATTCATAAATTATTCCTTAAACTGAAACTTGTTCAATATTCAGCAGTCATGACAAAGTTTGACTAAAACCAAAACAACTGATTATATTCACCTGAATTCATTAAACCTGCACTGCAAAGTTTTGCATTAATTGCACCACATTATCATTATCTGAGTGAACTCTATCAAACAGCAATCAGTTCACCGACCCAACATGTGAGCTCTGTTCACAACATGCATGTTTTTAATCCCTAGAATAATAAAATCACTGCCTGGGAAAGTGAGTTTTTCTACAAGGCCCATTAACTTTGGAATAGCTTTCCTGTCACTGTTTGCAATTTTTAATTACCCACAATCTTAAGAGGTAGAGTGAAAACACATTTATTTACTCTAGCATTTCATTAATCCTTATAGATAAAGGTCTAGAGTTTGGGTTAAACTATATTGATTTGGTGATTAGGGATAATCAATTCCTGCATTTCATGTCTTTACCCTCTTCACGATTAGTTGAAACTGGGGTGTTGAAATGCTGACTGAATGGAAGCCCTCTTACTGAAGTATGTTGTATTTTTTCATCCTTTTAGCTATGCTGCTTTAGTAAGATGGGGTAGACTCACATGCGATCTTAAAGTCCGTCTGCTACTTGATTTAACTCCTCTAACATTATTTTCTGGTTTTAATTTCGAGGTTAGACCAGTTCCTAATAATAAACAAAGCTCTTTTATCTTCACTGAGGATCAGGTGGATGTCCTTGAATGAACATTCATTCATTTATGTATTCATTCATTATATTCAGGCCTTCAGGGTCACAGGGGATTAGGGGGTGTTAATTATGCCCATCCAGGGGAGAACCCCCAGGGTGCCGGGCAAGCACACCAGGGACAGGGCGCCAATCCATCGCTGGACACACACACACACACACACACAGACTATGGGGGCAATTTAGAGCAGCCTATTTACCTTAAATCCATGCTTTTGGACTGTGGGATGAAACCGGAGAACCCGAAGAAAACCCACGTAGACACGGGGAGAACATGGAAACTCCACCCAGATTGGAATTCAAACCGGTAATCTCCAGCGCTGAAGGGCGAACGTGATAAGCCACAGTGCTGCCCCCTTGAGTATGCAATTTCATTTAAACCAAGAAGTTTACAAAGCGGGTATTTTTTACAAAATTTGATGACTGAACTAAAGTAATTTAATTAGTGTTGATTTAAATATTGTTAATTGAACATACTTGTTTTTACTGATCACCCATACTAGCTACCCA
Source organism: Xyliphius kryptos (assembly GCA_025769995.1). Taxonomy (NCBI): domain Eukaryota; kingdom Metazoa; phylum Chordata; class Actinopteri; order Siluriformes; family Aspredinidae; genus Xyliphius; species Xyliphius kryptos. Next base: position 1,908 of record JAOUQT010125126.1, on the reverse strand, counting down.
TGCTACCCATGGAATTGAGAATGGAGTAAAAGGCTTATGTTAATGGGTATTATGGGTTTTTAAAATGAATCACCATCAATTATTGTCTTGTATGAGAAATGAACTATTTAAAATAATTTAACCAAAAAATTTAATAAACTTTGTATAATGTCCTGTGGATGATATACAGTAATTAGACTTCTTTTTAATAGAAGGTGACTTGCTGAAATCTGTGTTCCTCTATCTTCTATGTATCATCTCCACTCACCATACTCCAGCTCTAAACTGAGCTACACTTATCACATCAGGTTTAACAGTGTGTACTAAGGTGCAACTCGGTTCGGGTGTAGTACTTGCCTCTTAGTTTCTTGGTCCTACACGTTCCTATGTCCAAGCCATGCAAGTATCATTGTGTTTTCTGTATGACTGCACATACCGAACATGTGCACCATACTGAACCGTTTGTGATGAATATAATGTACTGTTGCACCCTTAAATTCGCAGTAGTCAACCCGGGAGTGAATGACGTCATGGACTACAGTTGACTAGCCTGTGTCATCAAAAAAGTGGCCTGGTCTTCTTAAGCAAGACAAGTCACCAGGGTGAAAGAAAAAGTGCTGGTTATGATATTAGTGTCAAAAGTTTTTAAATCAAACAATAGTATTAGCAACCAAATCAGTGTTTAATAAATATGATAAGGCACTTAGAATTTGATATACCTGTGTTTTTTTTCATTAACGCCTCAGATGCATAAATTACTTGCTACACCTGCAGATGTATCAGAAGTCAATATTTAGCCCACCATCAAACTTTTAAATAAGCTTGTACTAAAGTTTGAAATGTTCACACATTGGGTCCAATCAGAGGAGTGGTGCTTTGCACGTATGGTTATTGTGCACGATAACGGGATTTGGCGTTCAAAACACCTCATGGTCACAAGAATAAATGCTCATGTCTCAACTTTATTCTTTTTTTCTTCATGTATCTGACTATCACTCATTATGCTGCATAGAACGGACTTCTATTCTTATCCATACTACCCGTAAGTGGTTTTGCACTCTTCTTTAATCTCTTATTGTTGCACCTTCGAGTGCAATTTTATTGTTGCACCTTTTTTTTTTTAAACAAATGATATTTTTTATGTTTTATTTTAGCCATGCTTTGTTTGCTACATTCTCTTTGCTTACATTCTCTTCTCACTTGCTTGCTTACGTTCCTAAATTCTATGCTTTGACTGATTTCAGGAGGAAAAAGGTAAAGATGACCAAAGCTGCCATGACATATCATCAGGAAAAAAAAACTAGAAGGCTGGGTTCTTTGGAATGCAGTATGGCTGATCATGGCACTCTGCAACAGGACCAGCGCACCACTCACACCTTCATGGACACACACAACTCTAGTGCCAGAAGTGAGTTCGCAAATTTAAATGTGATGTTTTGTATATAACACTAAAATGGGTCTTAGAAAGCTGCTGCCCAGAAGTAAATGGAAACCTAAAAGGTACCCACTGTAAACTGTATGAGTTAAACATTCTGTAAAGTAATCTATAGGATTTTACTTACTATTAATTTTAAACTGCTGTATGAATAAATGTATTTTGAGATTTAAATCATTCATTGTGTGATCTGGACGGCACAGTTGCCAGCACACCGGCCTCTAAGTACAGGGGATCTAGTTATGTTCACTCCTTGTCTACATATTTTTTTTGTCTGTTTTCCGGTTTCCTCCCACGGTCCAAAAACATGGATTCAAGGTGAAATAGCTGCTCTAAATTGTATCTGTTAAAATTGCTCAAATATAGTGTGTGTGTGAGTGTGTGCCCACTCATGGATTGGTGGCCTGTCCTAGTGTACTGTCTTTTCAGCGTTCAAAATCACTCACCTGGATGTACATGGAACCCCCCCCCCCCCCCCCCCCCCCCCCCCCCCC
>JAOUQT010124931.1:0-19136 GCA_025769995.1 Xyliphius kryptos | reverse complement strand
GATGGATTGGCGCCCTGTCCTGGGTGTATCTGCCCAGCGCCTGAGACGTTCTCCCCTGGATGGGCATAGGGAACCCCCCCCTCATAAAGGAATAAGCGGAATATAATGAATGAATAAATGAATGAAATCTCCAAAAGTTCTTCACCAATTGCTTTGAAATTTTAACACAACGTTGCATTCGCGTGTGTTTTTAAATACTTTATTTTTTATTTAATTACTTCATGTGGAAATAATATCAGGCACTTGTTGTGTGTCATCTTTATAGTGATTGGCGCACGGGTAGAGTGGAGGGGGAAGATCAAGGCACTTGGCATAGGGCGTGGTACCTCAGTGGTTAGGGTGTTGAGTAGAGTGGAGGGGAACACGTGGGGCGTCTAACATGAAGCTAAAACTGTAAGGGAATGCATGCTACGATTTGAATGTCAGCAGCAAAGAGGACATCTGACTATATATGTCCGAAAACTACCCAAAAAAGTAGTTTGTTTTTACTTTGTTTAGTGAATAAACTCTAATTCTGTTCTATAATGTACACATAGATAACCTCAAGTGAAATATTATGGTTTATGCACAAAGGTTTTATTTTCCTGTTCTTTTGTATGTTCTCAGAATTAATGCTGCATTGAGGGAATAATTCAGATTGATCAGAACATGATGAACCATGTGCTACCTCGTCCTCCTCTGAGACGCTGGAGGTGTACAGTGGATTGGTGCAGATGTGAAGGTCAGGCACCGGAGTGCAGGGAAGGAAGTGGGGATACTGATCATCTCCATCCAGCACGTTCACCTTTATCAGGGTTGTCGTGTTGTGTTTTTCCATTGTGTTCATTTCCTCAAGATTCAAAATTAAAGACAAAAAGCTCTGTTTTAAAGAACTACATAAGGATCATGATCGTAACTTTATAATCTTTCAGTGGAACTGGATTAAGACGTACCACTGCACACACAGCCAGCAGGAACTGAGCTTTGGTTTCAAAATCCAGCGCTTTGTTCAGGACAATCATTCCACTGCTGGGATGATCAATTCTGAAATAACTGGCATCCCTCTGAAAGAGAAACAATATTAAAACAAAAACAACCACGCGGACAGGAAGCAAGATGCTAAAGAAGATCTTTTTTAGGAAAGCTTTTTATATTTTGTTGACGTCATCGTCTCATTAAGGCTCACCAAAGTGCACTTTACCAAAGGAACCCTATTTTTGGTGTACTATGTAGTTGACCTATACAGATGAAATGATGCTTTTTCTGTTTATTTTGTTGTAATCATTGATTTTCTGTTTCTGATCTGCACGTTCCTTTTATCTGCTTTTTGGTTATAAGTGCTTTAAATGTATTTAAATAAATATAGATTAGGAAATGAGTAGCTTACATAGAAACAGAGCTTCTGATATTATAATACTGATAAGATGTCTTGAAAATTTAAATTTTATCTTAAAATGTATATATTGATGATGTTTAACTCTCATCCTCTGCTTCCCACGTTTTCATAATACACACACACACACATACTTACAGATGTTTTATGAATGATGTAAGTGATTCTGTCTCCGTCTGCATCATTAGCCTTCACTGAAAACACCACCGAGTTCAATGCTGTTAGCTGGAGAATGAAACGTGTCATTTTCAAAGCAAAACAAATGTAAGTGAGTGTGTGTGTGTGTGTGTGTGTGTGTGCGAGTGAGTGTCGATTCCACTGTACCTCATTTACAGCTTGTGGTTGAATCGTCTTCTCGACAAACCTGGGTGAGTTGTCGTTTACATTCAGGATCTCCACTATCACTCTGTAAACTCTCTGTAAAACACAGACGAACATCAGACTCCTGACTAACATGCACGGTTTATTTACATTTTTAAGGTTTGTATGAATAAATAGTGTGAGAATGAACCCTTTTAGTGACATCCCGTCGTAGACTTGATAAGGAACCAGCCCTGTGACCTGAAGGTCCAAATTCCTGGTCTACGGCTGAAGGACCTCTGGGCAGGGCACCTAACCCCATATGCTCCCCGGGCGCCGTGTACAGGGACGGGCATGTGTGCTCACTTGACTCAGTGTGTGTGTGTGTGTGTGTGTGTGTGTGTGTGTGTGTTTGACTGCACAAATGGGTTACATGTGAAGGACACACTCCTCTATGTGTACGCAAAGCAGGTAAAATAAGTAACTTTACTTTATACCTTGATCAGGTTCTCCTCATAGCAGGTCAAAGAGGTCATTAGAATCGCTCCCTCCACCTGATAATGAAACAAACCACACAAATGTCGACCACCTTTACCATGTCGTGGACAGATACCACGACCTTTACCCCTCAATCAGCCAAAATGATCAGAGAGGGCAGCAGTAGATTATTTATAATCCTTTTAAATCCTCTATATTAAATTTGACCTATATGAATGTAGGAGCAATATATTATTACATCAAAAAAACTAATAGAACCCTCAAACAATAACAGGAATATGAAGGTAAACTCAGATCAGATCATTTCTATATCAATACTGACAAACACCACCGCCATCACCATCTGAACCTCTGAATTTATTTAATATCATCACTATATAAAACATGAAGAACTGGACAGGGGGTGACCTAAGGAGTGAACAAGTCTCTCACCTCTCGATCCAGAACTCTTGATGAAGAGGAGTTTAGTCTTATTGTTCGACCCTGAATGTAAAACCAGCCAGCGTTCTCTCCAGTGAGGCACAGACGAGCCCCTTTAGCACCAGAGTTCCCATTAATGCTAACATTGGCTATGAACTCGCCCATGGGACTGTTCTCTCGGACCGCTGCGAAGATATCATGACCGCCGTGGCATAAACTCGCCGTCACTAAAACATCCAGGACATTAAACATGAGTCTGTTTAAAACAGGAGAATACACGAGTTCACTACACACTTAAATATGTGCACAGTGTTTCAGTCATTCATTTATTATCTTCCCCCCTAATCCTCGATGGTCGCTGGGGGCTCCCCATGCCCATCCAGAGGAAAACGTCTTGGGCGATGGGCAGATACACCCATGACAGGGTGCCAGTCTATTGCTGGGTACTCATTCACACACTCTAACAGACTATATGGGGCAATTAGGAGCTGTTAATTTAGGTTGAATCCATGTTTTGGGAATGCGGGAGGAAACCGGAGAACCCGGAGGAAACCCACACGGGGAGGACGTGGAAATTGGGATTCGAACCGGAAATCCCCATCACTGAGAGGCCACTAAGCCCCTGTGCCGCCCTGTGTTATATTCTTAAAACATGAATAAAACAGTATGGGGAAGGCCCTGTGCTCGTTCATCAGCTGAAATATTTAGACCACGTGGTGGAGTCTTTAGTTGGTTTCGTTTTTACTCACCTTTTATAACATGAGTCTGGAGGTTCAGCATCATCTGATAGACAAGTGCTCTCCAGGGTACGAGCATGGTGCCGTCCCTCCTTCTCAACTATGAAACCTTCAAAATCAAAGTCATCCTTCAAATCAAGACTGTGATCAATCCCATAATACACCCTTAACAACTTCACCAGCTCTAAACTCATTACATCTGTACCCACAGGGCATTCTGCTCCAACCCTGCCAGGTTTCCGCTCGCACACATTACAGAGAAGACTCCAGCTGTCATTATGAAAGCACGAGCGCAAAACACGGAGGAATTAAACAGAGACAAGCTGAGAAGGTAGAAATGAAACAGTGACAGAATGTGGATTTATCAGAACAAAATGACAATAAATGAAGTTATGATGATTATCTGAAGGCCACTAAACGGTATGCTGTGTATTCAGAATTATGTGGGTACTAATCCCCCTCTTACTTTTCATTTACACCGCCTCAGATCTTTGCTTACCTTTCTCTTTAGGTTAATTCTGCAGTTTCCATCACTGAGGTCTGAAACCAGCTCCTGCTCTCCTCCACCACATGTCTGTAATGGTGCCGATGAAGATCCTGAATGAGTACTAAATAAAACATTCAAAACTCTTTCTCATGTAGGGAATCAGAGCAGACCGTGTGGAGCTGGAGGGTATTAAGGGATTAGAGGGAACAGAATAACTGACTGTGACTGATAGACTCATAAAGAAGAACAAGAGCCCTGATGAGTCTGACCTTGGTGAGATGTCGCTCCGATGGGAAATGTCTCTCACCTGGACTCTTTTCTTTAGCAGAACGTGCTAATGATTAATGAGAGAAACCAGTGCAGGACCTGGGTGGATCTGAGCCCCGCAACAGATCATTGGTTTAGGTTTCATTATAAAAGCAGTAACCTGGAAAACAGAAACAGATGGGATAGTCACTAAAATGCAGATTTTAAAAATTAAATTTGGTGTAAAACTTAACAAATAAGTACAAATATATTATTCTCAAAAACTTTTTTTTTAAAGTTCTTCTTTGTACCCCTTTTTATTGCAAAGTCGATTTTAGACACTAGAGGTCAGTGCAAAACAAAACTTACTTTATAAAATTGTATTAAAACATTAAATCAAATACCATTCAAGGTATGAAGGTGTTTTTAAATGTTACTTTTTTAAAATAAGCTAAGATACACCTTAATTGTTAACTGCATTTTGAAAGAGATTCAGATTAATTAGCAAAAGTGCACATTATGATACGATGAGAGTTAAAAGTCGAGAGACCGTCTGACAACAAAGTGAGATTTTAAAATTTAAACTTCAATAAATGATCCAGCAATAATAAGTAAAATAAGTATTTACAAAGAGAACAGTAAGCTGCTCAATCTTGTTTATTCGAATGAGAAACACGAGGACTTAATTTCTCTGAAACGACGTGACCTGCAAGCAAGTGAAGAAAGAGCAATACCACAACACTCCGACAGAGGGAGACAGAGGACATCTTTAAAGAGCCCACGTGTTGTGAAAAGTGCACAGTAATGATGAAAAAAAAATGTAATTAAACGCTTTCAGCCGCTGATGTGACATTTTTTACAAAAAGGGTAATGTTGTAATCAGGTGGATAACTTCGCATTTAAGAAACATTTAAAGTTCTTTATTTGGAATTTCTGGATTCAGATTTTTGTGTTCATCACACCACATGGAACCAAAAGTACAAACTTAAGGGAAACAACACGGACATCACGTCATCATAAAACTCGTAAAGAAAATGGAAATGAGTTTGGATCGTGCAGAAGAGCAAATGCAACCCCCTACCCCGAAACAAAACCCCTCTCTCGCTTGTTTTAAAGGGCAATTTGTTCACTTGGCCTGCCTGTGTTTAGTGACTGTTCTGCCATTGTTCTAATTCGCTGACCTTTCTTTTGGAACAGCTGTGTAATTAAGCAGGACCGCGGACACACAGGTCCCAACATTTCTTTTGTAATGAGGCTCAACGTGAAGAGGGCCTTCCCTAAAATGGAAGGTGCACCTGAAGGGCTTGTCATGTGTGGCTTTATTTATTTAGCGGTAATTAATTACAGTCTGATCGACTTACAATGGGCTTCATCAGTCGGTAGAACTTAAACTGTAGGATTTAGGTTTATTTTTCTGTTAAAAGGCCCTTATCTAAATGAAGACTGAAGGAACCAAACCCACAGTTCCCACTCTTCTGAAAGCACCACCTAGAAAACCTGAGGCGGTTGGTAGAGTTCAGCATGATATACACACTGATCATGTTTTTTATCATCTCCCACGAACTAAAGTAGACATTCCTATTTGTGTGCGTGCGTGTTCTCGTACGTGCATGAATTTTTCACGGACTTGCGGCCTGTTTCCGGGATAGGCTCTCCACAACCCCAATCTTGATTCATTAGGAACAAAAGCATGTAATAAAAAATATTTTCAGATAAACTGCAAATATTCTATCCACTTAAACAAAGCTGTGAGTAAGTGATGGAGGAAGATGCTTTTCTCAGTCACATTGTGGTTATAAAGTGTGATGCAGAGCATCTTCTGAAAGCTTTTGTTCAGATGTCAGAGCTATAAAAAGGTTGTTGTTTATCGCATCGCCACCTCCTCACAGCGCTCGGATGTCTTCAGTCTCACTTTAACGTCAGTGGATTTGTGCTGTGAGCTCATGTGCAGGTTCTGAATGTGTTAAACGATACAAAAAGTGCAAACTGCACACAACCAGCCACATCTGTACACAGCTGTTCACTGAATCAGGTTTGATGTTGGCAGGAGTTCAAATCTTCAGCCCATGGGTTCAAGAATGACTGACTGTCACTGTCTTTAATCACAAGGTTTGGAACAATGTTTCCTGATCTTTAGGGTATAATTACGTTAACCTTTAATATTGGCGCAGACCTTTTAGGAGCGATGCATCAAATAGACAGATTTTGACATTTTAATTCATTCCTTTGGCTTTAAATCTCAGTGGATTAATGATAAAAAAGCATAAGATTCATCACTCATAAACATCTGCACTCCTTTGTATTCAGGTTCTGAAGTGAAAGAAAGTGCATCTAAAATATAGCACCAAAAGTATGTGATCACGTTTCTGTTTAAAACTTTGACACCACATTTCCATAAAGGTTCATGTTTTTGCTTTACAAAACCTTTTGATAAGAATAAGCACAGACATTTAAGGTGGACTTGTACAAGTTTACATCAAATACAAGGGTTAATGGAGGTATTTTACCCAAAAATGATCCAAAGCAAAGATTTACATTTACATTTAATCATTTAGCAGATGCTTTTATCCAAACCGACTTACAAATGAGAGAACACAAGTCAATAGTTTAGGAACCAGCTACACTGAAGTACCATCAAAACCTGCACATTGTTAGATCTGCTCTTTTTTGTAGCAAGTTTTTTGAAGATGCTGAGTAAGTCGGTCTTACGGATGGTGTTGGCTGGATTGTTCCACCATTTAGCAGAGGTGAATGATTTGAAGTTTTAAAGTTCCAGCAATAATTGGTGAGAAGGGAAAATGTTCCGCATGGGTTTTCTCCCGGTTCTCCGGTTTCCTCCCACGGTCCAAAAACATAGATTCAATGTAAATTAAATGCTTTAAATTGCTGTGTGCTAATGGTCTGTGTGTGATTGTGTGAGTGAGTGTGTTCCCAGTGATGGATTGGTACCCTGTCCTAAGTGTATCTGCCCAGTGCCCGAGACATTCTCCCCTCAATGGGCATGGGGAACCCCACCGTGGCCCTAGTACAGGATTAAATGGAAAATAATGAATAAATGAATGATGTATAATTATTGTATTTGATGTAAACATCTGAAAATGTAATGTTTAAAACATTACTAGAAAAAAAAAAAACTCATTTCGCATCAAGGTAACGATGTTCTGTCACAATCATCAACCAACAGCTTTGGGCAAATCAGGAACAGAGATCATTATTCAGTCACTTTTATCCATTTCCACAGACACAAAATGTTGTAGGGAGACTTTTCAAAACAGTGGAAGGAGAAGTAAGAAGGAGGCATCCCATTATCTCAGTCCATATTGTGTATATGTAGATATATATATATATATATACAGAGAGAGGAAGAGAGAAAGATGATTCTTTAGATGAACTATCTACATAAGTCTAATGAATGACCTTCAATTAAGATCTGTACATTAAATAAAAAACATTTGAAACAATAAAAAATGGTAATTATCACATAAAATACACAAAACCATTAAACGACTCATACGTTTTATGCCTCTGGGCTACATCATCCCCACCATCATTCATACATTTCAGGTGGGACTCTCAGGTGTACCCTTTAAGGCCTCGGAATCGTTTTTTGTTGTTTGTTTTCACATGTCGATTCAAGAAGAGTTAAAAAATCCTTTTGGTCCAAACCAAAGTGACGAAGTTCCACCGAACACTGAATTCTGTCTGGAGCCTGCAGTCAGATCCCCGAGCGACAGCACAGAAGTTTTTGAAAGACGTTTCTGAACTCGGCGTTGAAAGCTGTGTATATGATGGGATTGACGGCGCTGTTAACGTAACCGAGCCACGTGACGATGCTGATCAGTGTCGGCCCAATGGCACACGACTCGCACAGTGCTTTAGTTACATGGACCACGAAGAAGGGTGTCCAGCAGGCCAGGAACACACCTGAGGAACAGCAACATCAGGAACATGAGGAGAGGAAATGTCTTTAGGGCCTTTACACCGCGGTAAATAAAGTCTGTGATTTATATGCTCAGATGCTGCATCCTCACATCATACATATTAATGAAAACATCACGTGTTTGTGCATATATACATACACATACTAGCAGAAGAACCGCGCTGCACTACGGGGAGAACTTGATAACGACGTGAGAGTGGAAAAGCTATTGTTTTGAATGAACGTACATTTTAAACATAAATTTATAGAATGAGGTTTGTGGTGATTAAACATCTGAAATGAATGTGGAATGTATACAGTGTTGTGATTACGGCGTTCACGCGCTCACTTTCTTACGGGAATTTATCAGTAGGTTTTCCAAGGACATGATAAGGAATGAAGGAGCCAAGTTTCAGCTTCGTAGGTTCTCACCAAGCGCTAATCCATCTGTTGTGTTTGATGATGATCGCAAACGAACAATCGATTGTTGGAAAGTGAGAACACGTTTTTCCATAAATGTGGTGGGTGATCACGATTCCATATTTCAGCCTTGTAGATACTCCAGAAGCCCCCAATTTGACACTGGAGGGCTCTTTTGTTTCATGGCGAACAGAGGAACATGGACTGCGGGGTTAGTGGACTGCAGGTGTGTGTGTGTGTGTGTGTGTGTGTGTGTGTGTGTTTTGCGTGTAAAAATATTGTAAAGATGATTGTGATAACTGAAATGTCACTTTATTAAATGAATGTTTGTTAGAGGCGTGATGTTGGTGTGCGTTGATGATGATGATGATGATGATGTGTGTACTTACCCACAACAACTGGCAACACCTTCATGGCTTTGCGTTCACGCCTACTCACGCGGCTGCTCTTGCTATGTCTCCGATCAGGGTTTTTTTCTAATCCATTTTCTCTGCTCCCTGCGCCCGCTGCCTTTTCCACGGTGTCTGCGTCGGATGTGCTGTCCATCTGTGTGGTCACCAGGTCGCTCTCTGAGGTGGGCATCAGACCCTCTGAGAGTTTCTCCACCGACAGTGTGTCCATCAGGTTGGTGGGTGACATTGGGCTACCAGGTGCGATCGGACTGAGAGTTTCAGCCATGAGGTATGCCACCCCCTCCTTTGTGCCCCCCTTCTCTTTCTGCAGTGCCTCCTCCAGGTGCAGTGCCATGCTGCGGTGCCCTCTGGAAGGACAGCTCAGGTGTGAGCGGCTCCGGCCCGAGCTCCAACGTCTCAGCCCCCTAAACATCCAGTAGTTGAGCAGGAGCATGATGGGACAGGGTACAAAAAAGGAGCACACAGAGGAGTAGACCACAAACTGGTTATCCTCCAGCTTGCACATGTGCTTTTTCCTGTTGGGCACCTGGTTCAGACCAAAGATAACTGGACTGGCAACGCCCAGAGACAGCAGCCAGGTGGCAGTGATCAGCACCAGCTGCCGAATGCTGAACTGGTTCCGGTTGTATTTTAATGGAACCACCACAGCTATGTACCTGCAGCAAGAATATGAAGCATGTACAGCATCATCTTAAACTCATTACATTTGTAATGAATGCTGATGTTTATGGTTTAACCACCATATGGTTCAGTCGAGACCACATCAAAACTTTCCTTTAAAATCTTACACAGACACCTTTAAAAATATTTCAGAATCAGGATCTGAGTCTGAATGTAATAAGTGGTTTGGATGAATGCAGAGTGGTGCAGATGGAACCGAGACCAGAGGGAAGTCAATTACAGCGGGTTTCACTCTGATCTGAGGAAACATTCAGCCTTTGAGCCGTTAATCACCATATCAACCCATTTTACTCAGATTAGGAGAAGATGAAGAGTTTCCATAATAACACACGGTGTCCTCACTAACATTCAAATAAATCCCTGAACGAATGCCTGCTTTAAAACATTTCACCTTTTATACAAATTAACTTGAATTATCACAAGAGATCTGATGATTTGTTTTTACTCTTTGCAACTTTTTACATTATAATAATAATAATATAATAATAATAATAATAATAATAATAATAATAAAGATGTTTTGTAGCAGCATTTAGGGGCGGCACAGGGGCTTAGTGTTGGGCATGTTCACCTCTCAGTGCTGCGGATTCCCCATTCGAATCTCGATCTGGGTGGAGTTTACATCTCCCCGTGTCTGCGTGGGTTTCCTACAGGTTCTCCAGTTTCCTCCCACAGGCCAAAAACATGGATTCAAGGTAAATTACTCTAAATTGACCTGTTACATTGTGTGTGTGTGTGTGTGTGCCCAACGATAGATTGGCACCTTGTCCTTGTGTATCTGCCCAGCAACCAAAACGTTTTCAGCCTGGATGGGCATGGGCATGGGGAACCCCCCCACCACCACCACCATCGCGACCCAAGCGGAGAATTAAAAGGAAGATAATAAATGAATGATTGTAGCAGCACTTAAAAAATATTAATAAACATCAGTTATTGAAATAATTAAATGTAAGGCTTGAATCTCCCCAAAGGAGATAAAAGGAACCTTTTGGGGGGAAGTTTTGGGTTTGCAGCAGAAAACAAAAACAGAAACAACAGTATGAATGTAAAAGTTCACCTGTCCACACTGATCGCACACAGATTGAGGATGGAGGCGGTGCAGAGCATCACGTCCATGGTCATCAGGGCATCACAGATGGTCATGCTCAGTGTCCACTTTCCACCTAGAAACTACAAAACACTAACATTTAGCAGCCAAAAACCCTAATGACTGATCCCATATCACCCAAAACACACCAAAGAGCCCGTGTACCCTATGTAATGAAAACACCAGGCACACAGAACCTGAACCATAGAACCACAGAGTTTTTGTGCGATGTTGGCAGTCAGCACAGACACTGTGCACTCACCTCGGAGTAAACGTAGAGTGGCAGCACCAGCAGTGCTAACAGCAGGTCTGCCACTGCCAGGCTCACGATGAAGTAGTTGGTGGCAGTTTTGAGTGAGCGCTCGGTCATCACACTGATACACACCAGCACGTTCCCGAGGATGATGACCAGGATGAGGGGTACGCCGCACACCAACGCTACATAGTTGTACTGCTCATGGGCTTCTCCTGGGCTCCTGCTGGGCATCACATTACTGGCCATGGTTCCCTCAGCTCCTGAAGCCAGCCGCTCGTCAACATCTGGGGGGATGTTCAGATCCAAAAGTAATTGATTTACTTTGCTTTTCTGTTTTATTACAGAACCGTTATAGAAATGACTGCTTTACACAAATCCAAGGCTTTAACCAGAAGTGGACTAACACCCACAGAGCCTTTGACACCAAGAGGCAGTTTAAGAAATCCGAAGATAAATGCAGTTGAATATCAACCAATTAAAACCAATATGGAAATAAGTGTTTATTTTTAGGTTGAGATCAGAGCGGTAACGTTAAAGAAGAGATCGGAACAATTCTCATCATGAACTTTTATATTGTAATAAAAAAAAAAAGTTTTATATGAATTTAGTAAACGAAAATCACAGTACACCCAGCTCCCTTTCTGTTACTTATTTACCTTGTGTAGGTTTCATGTGGCTCTGCGGTGGGGGGGTGCTGCGTGGTGATGTCACTGTGCTTAGATCGTGTGTTCTGGTACAGAACGTGAGGGGTCCTCAGCTCGTCATCAGCTGCCATGTCGCCGGAGGCTGAAACACCTTCTCTTTTTTTGGGAGGTGGAGGGGCGATAATTAAAAACGGTGGCTCAGTGTGCTGCAGGTGAGAACAGAGTATGAGTAAAAATTTTCACACCCCATCTCTGAGCAGCTGTATATAAATTTCAGGCGTCACTATGCGAACATAAATCCTCTCACATCCTCTCCCCTCAGTCTGATCTGATGGCCCTGTGTGAGTCAGAAACAAGCTCCACCCCCAGCAACAACAACGGTAACATGCTGCGTTTTAGCATCGATCATCTGATGATGACTTATAGAGCTCCATTAATTGGGTAACTGCAACAGAGTCACCCAGAAGAACATATTACACTGGAGGAGCCACTTCCTGGCCGTCTGACTCCGCCCACATACAGAGCTACACACCTGGTCTAAATGATTCTCTGTGGACGACTTCCTCACAGTTGGAAATAAAAACGTGCTGAGAACCTTTCTGAATTTAATGATCGAATGCAGGTTGAATGTTTTTCTCTGTATCCGTGTAAAAAGCTTTGATTTGAAGGATCATGTGATCTCTTATGTGCACTGCACCGTTTGAGCAAAGCATCATGGGGGAGTAGATACAGGACCTGGATAAAGACACATATTGATGCAGAAGGTTCCTAATGAAAGGTTCCTGACTCTACAGTAGAGGCTAAAGGATGTGATCAGGAGATGATTTATTTCTGTGAAAGCCATTTCAATTCTGCCATGTTTCAACAGGTGATCGTTACCATGACGCCCATGTAAGCATGGAGCAAAACAAAAAGCGCGGTCCTCGTCGATATGCACATAAACAAAAACCCCTCGCTCTCCATTTCCCTTCATGTGGAACAGCGTACCTCTTGTTTACAGAGCAGCCTCTCCATCACACCCCAACTACAGATCATCATCATCATCATCATCATGTAACATTATGTTTTTGTGGTTAAAGTTTTATTTATTTCATTTGTTTGCAATTTTCATTTCTCATCTCTCTCACTGTCTGACTCTTTCAGTAAGTGGATAATAATTGATGTTTAAAGGGTTTTACACTTACACACACACACACACACACACACGCACACACACACACACACACACACACACACACGCACACACGCACACACACACACGCACACACAGGGGCCATTAAAAACGTTTTTGGTTCATTTTCTTCTGGTTTCCGATGTAAAGTGCACTTCTTAGCAGAGAGATGCACAGAGCAGATGAATATAATTTTTCAGAACACAATGATCTGCTCACTATGGAGACAAAACAGGCTGTAATTTAAATGAAGAATCAATACTTTCAGTAAAACCTGTGTTTATAATGTTATTATTTATGTATATATGTATAACTTTATCTCTAGTTGGGTTTAAAAATTGATTTCTTAGATATTTGGAGGAGATTGAGGTTTTTAATAACTTTTTAAGTCACTTTTAACTGAGAAACATTCGGATCTCAGTGTAAAACTCATGGCTCGGTTAAACTGGTGATGTCTGCAGTGATTCAGAGTTATTAAACGAACTACACCAGCTGTTTAAACTTACTCTGCATCTCTGAGTATTCTTATCAGTCTGATCTGACCTGCAGCCAAACACAATTCTAACATCAAAACAGAATACGGAACCATGAGTTCCTTTTTTAATAAACACCGAGAAAAGGTTCACGTCTGAGAAAAGTCAGACAGAAAGCATTTTTCACCATTACTGCTTCAGTGTATGAGACAGAGACAGTGTTGATGTGAATGGAGCTGGCGCTGCTCTTTGACATTTGCTTTGTGAGTCTGAGGATTTAGAGTGATTGAGTGGAACCATCACATCTCCGACAGATAGAGCTGCTGAGATACAGTCTCAGGAGGAAGCAGAGCTAACAGTTCCAGACACTGATGGAGGGATCTGAATAGGTTCACGTTTTTTTTCATTACGTACAGAATGTCAGACAGCAGCTGGGAAATGTTTCCTCACCATGATTCTGTGCAACACACACACACACACACACACACTATGTGAAGTGGAAAAAGTAAAGTATATTATATAAAACTCTATATAAGTGGTATATAAAAACGGACCAAGCTCCGGACCTCCTTGCTGTGGGGTGGAGGTGATAACCATTAATGGGACACAATTGAACAACCTGATAGGGATTTTCAGGAGTGCTTATTTAACACTTTGCATAATAAAAAAATAAAGTGTGTAGTATAAAAATAGCAGGACATTGATCTCATGTTCTGATCTGATTGTTGTTTTTAATAAATGCAGGCCATTTAACGAGGAGGTCAGTGTTGCTGAAGGTTCCACCCACATGTTCACCTAAAACAGACACAGCAGCAACTCTGCTCTCGTCTGGAGATACAGTATGTGGAGGTGTGGAGCTTCTGTCCATCTCTGAATTTCCTTCTGTACGCCGTCAAATCAGCGACCTCACCGTCAGCTGCGCACATGGAATATTCAAAAATAGCATCTTCAGCAGCCGTGATGTCGGGCCACGACCCATCCAACCCTGCACTGGTTCCACTGTGTGAAATGATTAAATATCTAGAAACCATAGCAACCAACTGAGCACAACACTGCCACACGACCATGAGCCTTTAATCGACATGTTCTTCACCATCTGCGCCGGGAGAACCGTAATTAGTGACAGTATGAGAGAGAACAGAGTGAGAAAACAAACACGGCCAGACTTTATGATGTTCATTCATTCATCACAGGCTGCTTTTACTTCCACAGGTTCTGGATTCATCTGTCCAGTCATCTGATCAACAGATGCTTTGGCTTTTTTGGGGGTTTTTGACTTCAATCAGAGCAGAAGAACCGAAAGAAAACATGGCATCAGCCACAAGAGACCACAGTCATCCATCCCCTCACATCCGGACTGCAGACCGTGATCGTGGGATTGTATTAAAATCATTATGCTGTTAGAAAATAAACAGTGCGGTCAGTAAACCATCTGAGGAGTCAGGAGGATTAACGAACTTTATAACGTGGGTCGTTCCACTCCTTTTGTCCAGCCGTGGCAACATCGACAATAACACACGCCTCTGAGCGCTTCACAGTCGTATCAATGCGTGAAATGCAATACATTATTTTTAATCATGTAAATGGAAATACACATAAAAATAAACACCGAGCCGATTCCCGGTGAGCGCTAAACCGGTGTCCTGTGATCAACACGCCGATTTAAAATCAGACTGGATTACATCCCAGAGGATCAGTTTATTACCAATTTGGTTTTCATTAAACACATTTACAAATCAGACCTTATTTTGATAATAGTGTGTTTGTAGGCGGTTTATCAAAGCAACAAGCAAAAATTATTGTAAATAAAGCCCGGAAAATAGGTGCAGAACTGCAGCCTTGGGTTTAAATTTAAATTATTTAAACCCAAAAAAAACCTATAAACATTTTGACATTTTTATTGTTTAAAAGCAGTTTATGTGACCTGTGATCACTGACCCTGAGCAGAGGTACAGGACCTTCCCTAAACCTCGACCCGCCCTGTATCGGTCAAGTTAAAGCAAACCATAAAGAAATAAGGCACCGACACTCCTGACTGGGTTCAGTTGGCTGTTAAACATCATGTTCTGATTCCACTGCAGCCCAACGTTTCTGAACTCATCCATATTCACAGGTTTTTCTGTCTTTGTTCAGAAAACTTCAAAAGCAGAGACACTTCACCGACAGGCTGTTATAGAATGAACATGACTGGACATTTCACGTGAATTTAAAAGTTGTTGTTTTTTTGTATAAATGACGTGTGGAGAAGTAACGTTTTAAAGGCTTACCGTGAGGAGCATCAGTGAGAGAAACCATCAGCTTTCTGCTGCTTTCAAAAAACACTGGGATCTGAAAATGAATGCAGAAGGTCTCTCGCTCTCAATAACTCTTTCTCCCGCTCTCTCCCGCTCTCCTCTGATCCTCCTCTCGTCGCTCTCGCACATGCAGGGCTCAAACTTTCCTCCAGCTGCAGGTTTGTGTCTGTCCTGCCTTTCATCCTGCACCCATCGTCCTCACTGTGCTTCAGCATCTGTCAGCCCTTCTCCACCTCTTCCTCCTCTTTTCTCTCTCGCTCTCTCTCGCTCACCCAAACCACAGCTTTTTACACGGCTCTTCTCTCACAGTTGATGATGTCAGTATTTAAACTCTGTATTTAATATCACAGTGAATGTGGAGTCCCGCTGTAGCTCCGCACTCGGCGACGGCCGGCGGTTTGACCTGCAGCCCCCCCCCCCCCTTTACAAACTCACCTTCAGTTTAAACATTCACGAGGACAGTGTGTTCCAGAGTAATGCACTAATTAATTTACTGTGGTCCTCATCACGGAGGACGGCGAGTGAACGTCTGACCTTTATGAGCATGAGGACTCTTTAGCGCCACACTGGTTCAGTGTCATTTAGATGTTAGAGAGAGCTGGTGTGTTCTCATGAAGGCAGTGTTACTCAGCACCCTGCACGTATGGAGAGGACTGATCTGTGCTCCATCACACACAATGACACACAACGCTATACCATGGAGCAGGCTTCACATCTCCATCCTGAGAGCGGATGGATCTGATGGATGGAGTGAGCGGTTATGTCCTCGACCTTGTTGCACACTCCTGTGAGGGATGAGATAAAGACAGACGTGGTGTTTGCAGAATGTAGATGAGTAAATGAAGAGAAATTGAATGTAAAATGCCGTTTGCACGCTCACAGTTTACTCTCTTACGCTCTTTGCGTCTCGTTCTCTGAATGTCAGGAGAACATCTGCGTTACATACCAAACTCACCACCTCACTGCTTTACCTGCATACTGAATGTCTTCATGTTCTGTTTGCTGTATTCTTTAACTTTAAAAAAATGGAAGCTCTGTGCTGGAAGAGCGTCACCTCAAGAGACACGCCCAAAAAAACCCGGACTCACAAACATCTGGACATTAGGCAAAAAAATGTCTTAAAGGTCACAATTAAATCTTTTCTCTTGTTAATCTGGTGGAATTTGGTGACTTCTGATTCTTCAGGGTTGAGGAGGTTTGGAAACCAAAAGGGTTCTGGTCCATTCAGTGATGAGGATGTAAATGTTACATGAATAATAAACAGATAATTGTTTGAAGTTGTTTTGATTTTCTTCAAGTTCCACAATGGCGGTCCTCATAACAGAGCAGCGTTAATTAGGGGCCGTAATGAGTTCCAGTCGTTCAGAGAGAGACGCTGCTGCAGGTGTTGGAGGGATGTGTGACTTTTCATTAGAAAGACCTCACCACGCAGTCTCTCTCTGATAGAACCCAACATTTAAACCATGTGATCTTTCTGCGAGTGACGGCGCCGACGCTAAATTTAGATCAGAAAATTTGACACACTGAGAAACCTTTCTACGCTTCTCCAGCTAACTGTCGGCTGAGACGAACACAGGAGGATGTGGAACGAATACGGAGGGGGGGGGGGGGCCGAGCGGCCAAGGAAGGGTTCTAAACCAGAACTCATTCTTAGAGCCAGTCTGAGGACACGGTGAAAAACAAGTCCCTGATTTGTAGATTTATTTCCTTCTGAAGGCGTTGAGACCGTGTCCTGATGACAGCACGGTTTTATTTATAGAACACACCAGCGATGAGTCCATTTGACCTCAGAACAAACTGTAGGTCACGTTTAAGTTCTTATGAAACAAACTCAGGGGAATAAGGAGGTTTTCAGACTGGACTTTCTGAACATCATGGAGGGAAGATGAGAGGCACTGGAGTGTCAGACGCTGCTGTAACGATTTCACACCTCAACCAAAGTCAAGGATGTCTGATGCTGAGTGAGGAACGTCTGGCATATTTTATTTAGGACCTTCACCCTCCTGCTGGGTGCAGGAGAAACCGACTGGTGGCTTCTCAGTGTACTGAAGAATAAAATAAAACCATCCTCATCATCCTCACCCATCTCATTTCATTTACTCTGTAAATTAGACAGATACGGTTTGAATCCCAGTCTGGGTGGAGTTTCCATGTTCTCCCCGTGTCCACACGGGTTCTCCAGTTTCCTCCCACAGTCCAAAATCATGGCTTTAGGGAAAATCAATGTTCTAAATTGCCCCAGAGTCTGTATGTCCCAAGCCCAGTAGAGGATGAGGGTGGGTGTCAGGAAGAGCATCAGACCTAAAACATTTGGCAAAGGCTAATATGCGAGTTTATCGCTGTGGCGCCCCCTGGATAATAAAGAGTAAACTACAGAAAAAAGAAAAAGAATTCTATAATTCTATACAGACACACGAGCATTCAGAGACTCCTAACAGATCCGGTTCATGAGATAAATCTGATAATAACCACATGATGGCTGCAGAAGCAAAATACCCGGTGTTTATGTGTTTATGTATGTGTGTGCATTTAATGAAGTGACCGCGGTGACGACTAATAAGACCAGAGAACAGAACATTATCTCAGCAGGATGTGACAGCGCCATCATCTGAATCCACTTTATACAGAAATAAACAAACCCTAAAGAAAGCTGGAGAGAACCTCCGTGCCATGGTGATGTTCTAACAGTCAGGAAAGAAATGTGCTGAGATCAGCTCGAACACACTCAGGTACTGCTACGACATCCATCCATTTATTATCGAACATCCAATACGAATGTCGCGGGGGGTGCACCCAATGCCCATCCAGGGGATACACCCAGGACAGAGTGCCAATCCATCACTGGGCGTGCGCGCGCACACACACACTAACTATATGAGGCAATTTAGAGCATTCAATTCACATTAAGTCCATGTTTTTGGACTGTGGAAAGAAAATTGGAAAACCCGGAGGAAACCCATGTGGACACGGGGAGAACATGAAAACTCCACCCAGATATGGATTTGAATTGGGATTCCCCAGCGTTGAGAGAACATGCTAACCACTAAACCACCTAGTAAAGTGTGAATAACCAGCTGAAATCCGAGTTTCATCAGAACCAACAGCTCACAGAAGCTCCGCCCCCCACAAACACGACGGTTCGTTTCATCAACAGAACACAGCAGGGTTCTGCTCAGGACCGCCTTCATGAGGAGGAGGAGGAAGAATCCAAAGAACACAGAACTCACGAAAAAGTCTAAGAGGAGCTATGAAGTTCTTGAACGTTCAGTGAATAGTATGCCATCTTGTGGTCATTATGAGAAACGACACTTTTGAACTCAAAATAAAGTTCAGGAAGCTGAAAAGAACATCCTTAAAATTTTATTACAAAAAGTTATTACAGTTTATTGTACACAACTTTAAGAGGTTATAATGATACGGGGGGGGGGGGGAGCACTGAATGACAACCATGCCCACCACAATGCAAAGAAACCAAACGACAGGGAAGAGAACTAGAACTAACAGACCACATCACCTGCATTCAGGGCAAAAGAAAAGAACCAGGGCACAAAAATCCAACTGTAGAGCACAACCGAGAGGAAGAGAGAGCAAAGTCAAACCAACAGAGGAAACGGGACTGAAATAAGATCTGACACGTCCTCCACGACACACACACACACACACACACACACACACACACACACACACACACACACACACACACACACACACACACACA